>JAOXYD010183284.1:0-36568 GCA_028565735.1 Pinacopodium congolense | reverse complement strand
TGGCCTAAGTTAGTCGTTCCTTAATACCTAAAGTGTCTTCACTATTAAATCTAGAGAGCTTGTTCTAGGTTATAGATAGGGATAGGGGAATTCCTAGAGCTTGTTAGATTTTTCTAATTTAGAGGAATTAAAAGCTTTAAAGCTTACTCGAGCTTATAGGCTAACACCATGACTAGAGTGCCTCTTATTTAGATTCAAGGATCAATGATCATCTCGAAATCCTAAAGATATCTCCAACCCACTTCTTTTTTATTGTTATTAGTCTTATCTAAATTTGTTTTTTTTTCTCTTTATTTGTGTTCATTGTTTCTTAGCTCATTTCGCTTTCATATTTTCATGGTGTTTTCTTTTCTTTTTCTTGCAACATTTGAAATAACCTTTTTCTTGCAACATTTGAAATAACATTTGTATTCTTTTCTTTATGGTACCTTAGTGGGCCCTGTATAATCCTTTTGGCAGGTATGCCTCTCAGTTTTTAAAATTTCCTGTTAGTATTAGTTGGTTGTTACCTTATATTATACAGGTACCAGAAGTGGAGTTGAAGCCTTTACCGTCTCACCTCAAGTATGCATATTTGGGCACTAACAATACACTTACAGTTATCATAGCAAGTGATCTTTTAAAGGAGCAAGAAGAAAAGCTTGTCATCATGTTACAAAAGTACAAGACTGCATTGGGATGGACAGTTACTGATATCAAAGATATTAGTCCTTCTGTGTGTATGCACAGAATCTTTCTTCAAGAAGGAGTTACGCCGGTCCATCAAGTGCAAAGACGTCTCAATCCACCAATGATGGAGGTGGTGAAGAAATAAGTGATGAAATTACTGGTTGTTGGTGTCATATACCCCATCTCTAACAGTAAATCGATAAGTCCTTTTGCAAGTGGTTCCCAAGAAGTCAAGCATTAAGCATTATAGTGGTAGAGAATGAGAGAGGAGAGATGGTTCTAACTTGGGTGTAGAATGGGTGACGAGTTTGTGTGGACTATCGCAAGCTTAACTCGATGAATGGAAAGGACCATTTTTCATTGCCTTTTATTGATCAAATTTTAGACCGTTTTACTGGTCGTGCTTACTATTGTTTTCTTGATGGATATTCAGGTTATATTCAGATAGTCATCGCTTTAGAGGACCAGGAGAAGACGACTTTCACATGTCTATATAGGACCTTTGCCTACAAAAGGATGCCTTTTAGTTTGTGCAATGCCCCTGCTACCTTTTAAAGGTGCATGGTAAGTATTTTTCTGAGTATCTTGAAAAAATCATTGATGTTTTTATTGATGATTTTACTATACATAGGGATTCACACTTGATCAACATAGATGTCAAACCATTCAATTGAAATAACACATTAAACTATGGTAAAAATTTAGAACCTAAAACTGCAAATTGAAAACAAAAGCAATAAGGAATTCAAGGATGTATAGTTGCATTTGTTGACTTAAAAAAAAGCTTCTCTCCATGCATTCGGCTCTACTCTTTTGTTAAAGGTTTCCAGCCATTATTCTTGACCAAATCCTGACCAAGAGAAGCCCCTTTGTGCTTAGGAAAGCTGCAGCCCCATGCATGGAGAAGAAGATAAAAATAGCCCACTCTTAGATGAGCTCCTCACATTTTCAGTCAAGCCTCACGATCTCCCCTCCTTTCTTCTTTGTTTTGTGTTTTATTTTGTGCAGCGTCAACTCTCTCTCTCTCTCTCTCTCTCTATATATATATATATTCTATTTCTTCCTGTCTTTTTGTTGTCTAGCCATCCACTCCTCTTAAGCCAAGCCTCTAGGTCTTTTGTTCTTAATTCCCAAGACAAATTCAAGTCCTCCACTATTTTTTCTTCAAGTGTGTTACGTTTTGGGGTTTCTTAATGCAAGACCAACATTTATGCTCTTAATTAAATTGCAAGACTCCTTTTCAATGCTTCCAATCACTTCTAATCTTCTTTTTTTCTATATAAATTTATGTTTACTAATTAAATCTACATAAAAACATAATATAAAGATAAAATGAGCATTTAGGAAATAAATAAAGTTGAATACATATTGAAACGCATATAAAAATGTCATATAATTCAACCTTATCAAAACCCTAGGAGTTATGACCCATTCATTGAAGAGTTACCTTATAAGGAAAAAACAAGGTTTTTAGATGGATTCCAAGAGAAGAAATCAATTTTGTCCATTAAAACTTCAAGAGTTCATCAACTTTTCAAATTTTCAGCTTGTGGAGTGAAGAGAAAAGTGCAATCTTAACATTTTTTCTTTACACTCCTCATTTTTATCATTTTGTATGGAAAATATAGTTACTTTTTGGGTTTATTGACATCATGTGTGGCTGAAACTTCTTGTAGGAATTACTTTTTGAACTATTTTAGGGAACTCTTACTTATTGATTCAATAAAATGATGTTTGTATTTACCATGCTTAAATCTTGTAATAGTTTAAGAGATTGAACTTGGTAATTTGTGTCGAGTGTACAATGAGAGTTGAAACTTGATAGACCTATAAATATTAGGTTTATTAATTGGTTAGAAAGAGATATTTATTAATTAATAGATTGCCTATATGATTATTTCATATCTAGTTAGATTTCTAGGAAAGGTTTTGCAGATTGAAAGATTGCAAGGCTAATCCTATTTCATTCATCTAGGGAAAATTAGTTACACCTTGAGAGAGGATGACTAAGGCATTAGAATATTTTGGGCCAAATATAATTAAATCAATAAGCTAAGAGGGAAACAAAATAAGGATAAAAGTGATTCCTAGTTTTTAATCTTTAATTCCCAAATTCCTACACTTTGTCTTCAAATTGTTGAATTGTTTTACTTAGTTAATTTTTAGTTCTTGCTATTTATTTTTTTTGTCTTAAACAAAATATAACTCAAATTGTTAGATGACTAACCTAATCGTTGTGGGATGATATCTACTAGTACTCGAAGTTTATGACCCATTCCCTTACTTTGTTGGTGTAAAGTAAGTTAGCTCAATGACTAACAATAACTCATAGTAGCACAAAAAATAATTTCATCCATATTATAAGCCTTATAGCACCCAAGGGGGTGAATTAGGTGTTTAAAATTTTCTTTTCAAATTAAA
The DNA here is from genome assembly GCA_028565735.1 of Pinacopodium congolense. Classification (NCBI taxonomy): domain Eukaryota; kingdom Viridiplantae; phylum Streptophyta; class Magnoliopsida; order Malpighiales; family Erythroxylaceae; genus Pinacopodium; species Pinacopodium congolense. The sequence goes on along the minus strand of JAOXYD010183284.1, from coordinate 33,478 downwards.
ACATTTTAAAAACCTTCGGCCAAAATCAATTGAATGAATTGTCTAACCAAAATTCAACCTAAATGATATGCCAAACTTTAATCAAATTCAATCAATATTAAGAAAACACAATAAGCATAAACTTAAAGAGATAAGGGAAAGGAAGAACACCAAGATTTATAGAGGTTCACCTACCTTAAAGATAAACTACTACCTCTCTACATCTACGTATTGGAAATTCACTAAAAAATAATCTTCTGTAATTGTTCAAAGAGTAACCCACTCCAATCTTATTATAAGGTCAAGAAAAACCTATACAATAATCTTGAGTTGTAAGGGTTAGGAGGAACCCATAAATCTTACTTTCCAATAGGTAAAGAGTAACCCTTTATAACTCAATCAATTTTCACAATTTTTATCCCTAAAACCAAGCCCCAAACTTAGACTACGAAAGCCTCTACTCAAGCTTATATAGCTTATCAAATCTTGATCAAAATTAATACAAGATAAGGGCTCAAATGCAACTAATGCAATGTCAATGCCATATGTAATCTCTAATGCACATACAAGGCATAAATTAATCCAATTAAAAATTAATGAATAACTCAATTCAAATATTCTTTATCTTAGGTGAAGATAAACCTATCCAATCTATTTTAAAGGCAAATAGTAGCCAATAATCCAATTAACAAATTTTCAAATTCAAATCCCCTAAAATAAGGTAACCAAGCACACCTTTAATAGTGTTTCACTAAAGCACATACAATAATCCCAATTATGAAAATTATGGAGTCAATTAAACAACTTGGTAAGTCTCCTAACATGTTCACAGATCATAAACAAATAAATGCATTAAGGAAAAACATAAATAAAGTCTCAAATAGTCTAATTCAATATATATGAACATAAGATATTAAAACATGCACTCTATATGTTTCAGCCTATATATATACATGAAATTAATCAATTAAATGATGAGAAACAATTGCTATAAACCTAATGTAACATTAATTTATCAATTCATAAACAAATCACAACAATAACACAATTTTATAGCATCAAACAAATGGATTAAATCAAGACCAAAATAGAAAACGTCAAACCTAGACAGCTTTGGTGCAACATGCAAAATTAAACCTAAACACACAATATAATATCTTAAAAAAAAAACTAGAAACCTAAACTGAAAAAATCAAATTTGCACACCTAGAAACTGATTGAATCAAAAAATAAAAGTGAACAAAAGGCAACAAAAAAACTGAATAGTTTTAAGTTTTTTGTGTTCTTGGACCTAAGAAAAAATGTTTTAAGTGCTTAAAAATTAAAGTAACATTTTTTTTGCACTCTAGAGACCTTAATCAAAAAGTGTATAAGATATTTAAAGTAAGAAAAATAGATTTGTATGCTCAAAATTGAAGAAAACAGAAACTAAACTAAAACAAAGATAGTTTTGGTGAGTAGGACTTCAACAACTTGAAACAAAAGAAATAATCACTTATAAATTCAAAAGAAATCTTAAGCAAAGTCTTCTATATCTAATATAACTGAAAACAACAATTTTTCTTCACTAGAAAATGATTTAAAACATGAAATTTTAAGAAAGATAAAGACAGTGCAGAAATAGACTGAGCTTGAGAGGTGGAGAGTTTTTAATCTTTTGACTTTGTTTTTAGAGCATCAAGAGAGGTTAGAAATGCTTATAAATCATATATATAGTGATAGGAAGGAGTGGGAGATGTTAGAAGTAAGAACTAGCCATTTAGGAGAATATCTAGCGATTTAAGGAATAAAAAGGCATAAATGTCCCAAAACCTTAAACTTGTCATTAGAGACAACTTTGAGTAACATGTAAAATTAGGCTTAACATAACAACATGAGAGCCTAAAAATTGAAAAAAAAAAAAACTCTAACACACTCCTAAGACCTTAAGAAAAAAGAAAAGAACAAATTTACAATAATTAAAATGGATTTAAGTGCTGAGAATTGAAGAACACGAAGGATAATGAAAAAAAAAAGATAGCTTTGAGTAATTTGAATTCTTAGAGCTTAAATCAACGTTTTGAGTGCTTAAAAAATTGAAGTAGGAACTCTAGTGCACTATTTAGATCTTAATCAAAATGTGTTTGATGATTTTTGAAGCAATAAAAATATATTTGAATACTGAAAAATCAGATTGAATGATGATAACTTAAATCTAGACAAATTTGAGGTATGCCAACAAATGACCTTAAATGAAACAAATTTCAACTCTAAAATTGTAAACAAATAACCATAACAATTCTTAATATAAAATTTTTTTATCATTAACCAAGATTTTAATAAAGATTTAAAACATATAACAAGGTTTTTTTATATAAAAACTTTCAATTGATTTAAAGATGTTTAAAAAAACTTGATTATAAAAGCTTTTCATTTTTAAACATCTTTAAAACTATTTCAAGCACTTCATAAACAAAAATTAACATCATAATTATATTCAACTAGATTTAAATATAAATAAATAAGTTTAATCAACAATTCAATTCACTTAAAATAATTAAGAAGCGTAGACTAATACAATGCCACACATTACTTCTTGATTATGTAACATTTATCATATATTCCATTCGAATTCAATTCCTAACATGTCAATGCACTAATCAAATTCAGTTAATCAATTTAAACAACAACAATTCAAATCCTATATGAAAATGTTGATGCAAATATGATATGCAAATGTGAGAGCCCTTTCCAAGCATTGATTAAGATCAAGTTTAGAACACTTACATTCTAAGACATGTCTAAACCTATCCAACCTTGCTCTTCATATCCTGATCTTCTTTCATCACTTGATCTTCATTCTTTATCCTTTCATTCATGCTTCTACCTTAGGCTTCAATATATGTCTTTGCACTTTTACGTTAACCTATTTTTCTAATGCATCAAAACTCAAATATTAGTAACAATAATGTTTTGTCATCATCAAAACACATGATTGAAACCTCATTCATTTAACACACATAAATTTAAAAAATTAACAAATATCCTTTTTATTTCTTGATAAATAAGGTGATATCAACTTTTCCTTTTAAAAATTATTTGTAAGTTGATATGAACTTAATCTATCAAACTATGCTTTAAGTGCTTGTTTTATACCTTATAAAGCTTTAGATAATTTAAAAACATGTTCGAATGGATCATGTCTTTCAAAATTAGGGGTTGTTCAATATAAACTTCTTGTTGTATGAAACCATTCAAAAATACACTTTTAAAATCTATTTAAAATTAAGATAGAACTCTAATGGCTTCTAATTTAGAATAAGAGCAAAAGTTTCATCATAATCTATTCTTTCTTCTTAGTTATAGCCCTTAACAACTAAGATTTCCTTTTTTTAATTATATTTCCTTGTTTATCTAATGTGTTCTTAAAACACCATTTAGTACCTGTTATTGGATAATCTTTAGGCTTAGGTATTAAACTCTAAACTTTATTTCTTTCAAATTGATTCAATTATTCATTCATAGCTAAAATCCTTTTTCCATCATCTAAGGCTTCTTCATCAGTCCTAGGTTTAATTTTAGACATAAAACCTAGATCCAATAAAATTTTAAAATGAGAATAAATGGCTACCCTTTGTTGAACATCACCAATTATTTGGTGGGAGGGATGATCCTTCTTGTATCTTTAATCTCTTGGTAACTCTTTACACTTCCTTCTCTTGGTTCAACGATTAGATCTTATAAGGTTTGTCCTTAATCTCTTTCTTTAAGTCCTTAGATAAATCTGTATCATTATACTCAATAACTTTCTTTCTTTTGAAGGGATTAGTCTCATAAAAAACAACATACATAGATTCTTTTACTACATGAATTCTTTTATTAAACAGCCTATATGCCTTACTATTTAATGAATAGCCTAAAAATACACCTTTATCAATTTTATAATTAAAATTTCCTTAGTATTCAAAATGTAACACTTACAAACAACCACTTTAAAATGACTGATTTTGGGTTTCTTACCGTTCCTAATTTCGTAAGGGATCTTATCCATTTTATGTTTTATATTATCCCTATAATAATATGACAAGAACATGTACTAGCTTCATAAAAAAAAACACTTAGGTAATTCATATTCATTAATCATAATTTTAACTATTTCTTATAAGGTCCTAATCTTTCTTTCTGCTACACTATTTTATTAGGGAGTCCTAAATACAGAAAAATTATACAAAATGCTATGATAATCACAAAAAGAATTAAACAAGTCATTGTTAAATTCTCTACCATGATCACTCCTAACAAATGTAATAAATATGCATTTTTCATTTTGAATTTTGTAAGAAAAAGTTAGGTAAGATTTAAAACATTCATCTTTTAAACTTAAAAAAAATCCCATGTAAATATACTAAAAACATCAATAATAACAAATGCATATGACTTACCACCAAAACTAGTTACTATAGTAGGATAAAATAAATTCATATGAAGAAATTTCAAGGAGTCTAAAAAGGGTTACTGATTTCTTACTTAGAAATGAGCTTCTTACTTGCTTTTCCATTTGGCATGTTCACAAACTTTATCCTTTTATACCTTATGCTTGGAATCCCTTTAATAAGTTGCTTAGAGTTGAGTTTTGATAAAAGGTCTATGCTTGCATATCTAAGCCATTTATGCTAAATCCAAGTACATTCTCTTAAAGAAACCAAACACTTGCTTTCGTGGTTATTCACATCGTTTAAATCAACAATAGAGATGCTACCTTCTCTTTTTCCTAAAAAATCAATACTACCATAATTAGTTCTCAAAACTACACATTCATTTCCTACCCATTATGAATTTATGATCTTTATCACGTAATTAATTTACACTTCAAAGATTATGTTTCAAACCTTTAACAAGTAAAACATTGTCAACTAAAGGATAGATATCATCACCAACTTTCCCAATGCCAATTGCCTTGCTCTTGAATTTTCAATAAATGTGATGGATCTTCCATCCTTGCTTTTGATCGTGATAAATTGCTAAGGGTTGCTGATTGTGTGTCGTGAACCACTATTATCCACATACCATTTGTTTCTCCTCTTATGACTTATAAAAAAAAAGAAAATCATGTAGATTTAAGTACCTACATCATCTTGGGTCCTTTGATGGTAGTCATATTCGTACCTGCTCTTGATGAAGTAACTCTAATTCTATCATAACAAAAATGTGATACATGTCTATGATAACTATAGTAAGTGCAAATAATAAAGTGTAGGTCCTATATGCATTTCTATATTAATTTCTATGCCTAAAACCATTATAAAACCTTTGTTAAAATCTTTCCTAGGTTGAGTGAAAGTTCTTCAATCATTAAAGTGACATTGTGGGAAACTACTAAGTCTTGGAGTGGATATGTAATCATAATGCCTAGGTTAAGGTCTATTTATAGATGCATTTTTTCTTACAACTTTTGTCATGCAACTTTTTTTTTCTAAGCTAAGTCTTTCACATACTATAACAATACTTCATATGTATATTCAACTTCACATTCATTTTCATAATGGGAGTGGGACGAATTTACCTTATTATGCCATTAAGCAGGCGTTTTTTTCTTCTTCTTTTTTAAAATCCCTTAATTCGATCCTACTGCCTTTGGTGCTTTCTTCTTTGTTTCCTTCCTTTCCTTTATTTCCTTTCTTTTTTTCTTCTCAAATATGTAGGCAATGTGATCCCTAGGCACCTTTTTCACCATATTAGAAACATGTTATGTTAGAAAAATTATTTTTAGATAAGGAATTACCTTCTCTCCTTTAGATAGGAACATTCCTTCATATAAGTTTCCTTAGACCTTTTGTGATGAGTGCGAGTGTTTCTTCTCCTTCACTTCCATATGAGGATTCTTCATTTCGACTCTCCTCCTTTCTTGTAGCTTAAAATTCTATGTTTTTCTTTTTTAGTTTAACTTCCTCTATTTGAGTTTCTTTCAATATCATCTTATGTATTAATAATGATCCAATAAGCTCATCGAGAGGTAAAGCATTAAGGTGCTTTGTTTCTTGAATTGCAGTTACTTTAAGTTGCCATGGCTTTAGTAAAGACTTAGGAATCTTCCTAACAAGTTTAATATTCAAATATTCTTACATAGAGCATTTAATGCACTAATAATAATATTATTAAAACTAGCATACATAGTCGAAATATTTTCATCATGAAAAATTTTAAAAAGTTCATACTAATGAGTGAGAATGTCAATTTTAGACTCTTTTACTTAATTCACACCTTCATGTGTGAATTCTAGTATGTGTCATATATGATATGAAATTTTTCACATATAAAATTCTATTAAACTCATCTATACTCAGTATACAAAACAACATATGCATAGCTTTAATTTTTAAAGAGACTAATTTCGTTTTTTCATTTTCTAACTCATTTTCTTAAGAACCAATTCATTTCCTACGAGTTTGGAAGGTATAAGGATCTTTTATGAAACCATAAACCATAAATATACACTTTCGCTCATCAAATAATATATCATCCTAGTCTTCTATTATAAGTAATTATTTTCTTCAAAGTAGGGTGATTTATATGTATTTTGTCCTTCTAAGCTAGTTAAGGAAGCAAAATTGTTCATCATATGTGCCATATGGTCTTTTTCTCACCAAATCACTTGATTTATGAAAATTATAAGACCTAGGCTCTAATACCAATTATTAGGCTTATATGGAATCTAAAAGGGGGAAAGGAGAGGTGAATTAGGTGATTAAAATTTTCTTCTAAATTTCACAACCTAAGTTTATCAATTTTATCAAATGTGAAAGCTAAAACACAATTTGAATTCACTAAATACAATATTAATAAATCAAACAATAAAAATAAAAGTAAAAGAGTAATGGAAGAGTGATACAATATGATTTACCCTAGTTTGGAGAGATCCACTTGCCCCTACATCTAATCCCCATTGAACCTTATTGAGATTTTAGTACTAATGCAACAACAAAAAAATACAATGTTAGTTAATACAAATTCCTTTTTATGGCTCAAGGATAACCTTCTCTCTTTTTCTTTTTCTTAGGTTAAAGAATAACCACACTTGTTCACAAAAAACTTTTAAAAATATTTTATTGAAGCTCACTTTGGTGTATAAAAGGGGTTTACACACACTTGTATGATAAATGAACACAAATGCCTAACAAAATCTCGTGACTTCACAAAACTTCACACAAATTCGCTTAGAAAATGATTATAACGCTTCTTGGATGAAAACATCATGCTAATAAGGCCTACTTATACACAAAATTGGTTCCTACCCATTGCCTAATGGATACATAATGTATAAAACATTTAATGAATTTACTGTTGTAAAACTAACCGTTGTCCAATGTTAATCTTGTTTTTCTTGAGGATAGGTTGACTAATCTCATTTGTTTACTCGTTCAACCGAGGTCATTCTCACTCACTTAATGCAAACTTATACTAAATCAATTCTAGACCCAATTAAACATATTCAAACATATTTTACATAATTATACAAATTTAACACAATTAAATTTATCTACGTTACCAAATTTCCTTAACACTAACACTTCTATCTTTTTACTTTAAACCATTTTCCAATTTATACTATTTAACCAACCTCATTAAACATACATACTCATATATTCACACACAAACACTCAATCATTAGAAGCTTTATCTCATAAACACATATAATCCTCTTGAATATGTAACTTATATGCATATTCTAAGTAATGTATGCAAATATGCATGAATGAGCCTGTTTAAATAACAAAAAAGAACTAAGTGAAATTTACAATAAAAATTACACAAATAAACCTATATCAATACTTTGGTCTCCTAAAACTTCAAGTCTTAATATATGATTTTTTAAACTCTGATTAAGTTCCGAGACACTTTAAACAATTTCATTTGTAGTTTGTCCATATGCGCATCTTTTAACATCCTTAAACATAACAAACATTAGTAATAAAATTGTTTTGTCATTATCAAAACAAGGTGAAACATCCCTTAGTTCAACAAATGAAATTAATAAAAGAAAAGTCAATAAATTAAGCAAAGAGAATATTTGAAAATTGTGAAACCCTAACAAATATTTTTCTTCCTTTCACCTAAACTCTTTTTTTCCTCCTCCTCCTCCAATGTCGTTAGAGCACCTTCCATCTCAACACTTTCCACAAAAAAGAAGTTCAGAAGAAGAACAAAATTTTTTCAATAGAAAAAGGTTGACAATGACTCCATATCCACTATTGAGAAAAGCCCCCACTTTAGCTTTATGAAGGAACTCATGGACCAATTAAAAGTGAAGACCTCGATAACTTGTCTAAGGTCTGTACTATATGATCACTACAGGACTATCCCGTGAACCTTTTTTTATAGTGTTGTTGTCTTAAAGTAGTTGGTAATAGTTTTTGTGCATTCTTTCTCTTCAAGTTATAATTTTCTTTTTTACTACATAAATTTAGTTGATTTGAATTGTAATTAATATTTCATATATGAGTGCAACTATATTCTCAGGATAATATAAATTAGGAAGGTTGTGTGGGTGAAGTTAATAATAACATTAAAGAAAAACTTGAAGTTGAGAATCCAATATAGGTTAAGCTAGTTAGAAGCCAAATAAAGCTTCTTTAATTAATAAAGATATAGAAAGATAGATTTCTAAGAAGGAGCTTTCCAATAAGCAATTAAACAAGAGCTTCAAGAGCTTGATATTATTCTTGTAAGTTGGGATATCCTAAAAAGGAGACCAAAGGCAATGAATCCCATGGTAAATTAACATCATTGCATGGTTTTGTCGTATCTTTTAGTTCTTCATTTAACTGTGAATGTATTTCATAGTATGACATTATCCATATGATATCACTTTAGAAAATAGGAATAAATGGTATAAATTCTATAGTATATCTAAATTCATGTATAATTAACTTTAAATATTGGCATTTAAATGCCTTTGTTCATGAACTTATGATGGAAGATCTACCCTCAATGCAAATAAAGTATAGTAGCTATAACATTATGTTGATGCTTTCTCTTTTTTATGTATCTTTATTAGAGTTTCTTTATGTTTTTGTGTTATAAAACATGTATTGTTAGTTGTAGGATTCCATAGATAAATTTTTACTTTTTAAACCTTAAATTTAAATTTAAATGCCTTTCTTCATGAAGTCATGCATGAAGAACTACATTTTTTAAAGAATATTTTATAGTTTCTATTATTGTTTCCTTTTACTTCTCTTAACCATAAAGTTCTATTTCTATTATGTCTCTTATGTCATTATAGACCTAAATTATACATCTTTTAAACATAATTTTATGATGATTATCTTAAGTTTAAAGGAAAAATCCATGTGATTTTTGTACATATTTAGTTAGTCCTTTGAATAAGATTTTGCTTATATGTTTTCAATGATTAATTATATTGTTATAGGAATTTTGGGAGCATTTTGATGTACTTTTAGAATTAGAAGATATGTGAAATTAATTTAAAGAATAAGAGCATCAAGTCAGGAAGCTCCACATCTAATTTTATGGCCAAAAAATGAAGACGAAAAGTGCATCACAAAAAAACTAAGAGGACTAAAGAGTTAGAGTAGGCCATGGTTAAGACTAAGGGTATGCTGTTGCCTATGGTTTTAATACAGGAGATCCCATTATGCGTTATTAAACTAATTTAGGTTATTTTATGAGGAATTCTTACCTTTTGTGGCCTTCAAGTAGCCACTAAAGGGGAGAATCAAGGAGTTAAAAGATTCAATAGCTTTGACCATAAGCCTTTCTATTCCTTTTTTTTCTTATGATCATTTTTATTGTTTTAAAGATATTTTGGAACTAATTTTCTTATAGGATTTTTATTTTTATGAACCTTGAGATGTAATATTATGTTATTTCTTTAGTTTAATGTCAATGCCAAGATTTTCTTTTGATTACCTATAGAATCAGTTAAGATTGGTTTTTTTTAATGTTTTGTGATTGTGAATTCAATTCCAATTCCATGATATCATATATTTAAATAAACCAAACAAATGTATTAATAGATTAACCATTGGTAATGCATATTGCATAGAGTCCTAGACTAAATTCTTATGTGAGATATTCAGATTAAGTGTGAGTTTAATTAAAATAATAAGTTCCATAAAACATAGTAATGCATTTAGTTGATCAATTGAAATAGTGTGACCAACTGCTTGATTTTTTTGAATCAAACATGAATTGCATGACTTGACTGTGAGCTTGAAATTCAATTTAGACAACCTACAGTCTAAAAAAATCTAGAAAGTTTATTAAATCAAGGTTAAATAACAACTATGAACACATCTTAAGGGAGATTAAAAATTTAAATCCTATCTTTAATATTGTTTGTTAATTCATATGAGATTGTCTTTAGATTTTCTTTCATTTATTTTGTTTACTTTTATCAAACTCATCAATTAATCATCCTTTGTATAGGCTAGGAATTCACCTGGACTCACAATAACTTCACTACATAAGGATAGGTCCACTTGCCTATTTTCTTATTTTAGTATTGTTTATTGGTGATTCTTTGGTCTATATTTTTTTAAAACTTATATGAGCTTCATACGCATCATGTCTCTTCCTAAGAATTTCCCAATGATTACATTTCATAATACTTATAGATATTGGATTTTAAATCGTAGTGAGGACTATTTTATCATGCAACTTGGAAGAATATTAGGAAGGCATTATTGTGATCTATAAGTATTGCACAAGGAAAGAAAGCAAGGATAATGAAGATTTACAAAGAAGAAACATACCATAGATGAGAATAAAAAAGATTTAAAGGATAAAAAGGAAGAAAAATATTCATAGGAAGCAGATGATTTTTAGGATGAACCAAATGACGTAAATGTTGGACATGAAGTGAATGAAACTGCTAAGATGGAAGAGGCAAATGATGAATCTAGTGGTAACGAAAAAGAGTAGTTAACTAAAGTGGTTTCCACAATTAATTTCATCATAAATTAGTGTTGTCCACACAAACTTGTATAATTTATAAAAGTGAAAATGAATGAATATAGTACAATAGTGATTATAAGGGTTTGATCATAAAATACATATTTTTGTGTTCTCGAACATCACAATTGCTAATATAAATAATATATATTTATGATAGCATTACAGCTATTGCAAGTCACAATATAAAGTATAGATATAGTTTATATAAAATGTTGGTGAGGTTAGGATAAAGTTTTAGTATCATATAAAATGATGATGTGGTTTATATATGGTTTAGTAATGTTTTATATAGATTGGTAGTATGGTTTGTAAAAAATGCTTGTATGATTAGTATAAAATTCCAAGTATGGTTGGTGGTTTAATTAGTATAAAGTTTTTATATGGTATGTAAAGAGATGATGTAATTTTTCCCATGAAACTTTGTACAGTGAAATATTTAACTATGCATATTAAAAGGGTAGACCTTTGTAAAGTTTGTAGACGATCATGATGCAATTTGTATAAAAGTGTTGGTATATTATTTACTAAGGCATAATATGTTTTATTCAAGATGTTGTTTAATATAAATCAAGTGGTAGTATAACATGTACATGATGGTAGAACAGTTTGGACACAATTGTGATATAACTTGTTTAAAGTATTAGTATGTTATTTAGTTAGACGTGGTGTTTCTATATCCTCTTGTATTTTATTATATGTCAAGTCGTGGTAGATCCTGCATGTAGTGGTAATATAGATTGTACATAGACATGATATGGTTTACCTAGAATGTTGGTAGATTATGTACTAAGGTGTTGTATGATTTTTACAACATGTTATTTAACTATGTATCAAATAGTGGTATGTCATATACTTGGTGGTGGTATATTTTATATATAGTCATGATATAGCTTGTATCAAGTGTTGGTATATTATGTACTCAAACATGATGTTTACTACATAGTGTGTGATTTAATTGTATATCAAGTGGTAGTATGCCTTGCATATAACAATACTATGAATTGTAACCCTTTACAATTTTTTTAGCTTTTACAATATTAAAGTTGTAATTTTTTTAAATAATAAAATTCACTTTATCTAAGTGATTCCCCTATTTCAAACTATTTGTACCAATTTATGCTTTTCTTACTAGAGAAATAAAATTGATAAAATCCAAACTATAACTATATACAATGAATACAAACCATGATAAATTTTATATGAGACTAATAATGATTATTATTGTAAAATTTTTTAATGTATTATAAAATTAATTCATAATCTATTTTTGATGAATATTTTTAACTTAAAATTTTTTATAATCAATATATATATAACATTAGTGAGAATATTAAATTATAAAAATAAATAAAAGTTTTATATATCACAAATATTTAATATACATGGTGAAGAAACTTATGATTTATGATAATATACACTATTAGGATGAAGTTACAATATGGCTTGTATAAAATCATGGTTGAATTACTAAGTTTTGATATCTTTTATATGTAGTTATTTTTAGTATCCTCACTGGAAATTAATTTTGGTATGGTTTGTAGTTGGTGGTAGTGTGGTTTATGTAAATTTGTGGTATGTTTTATACTAAGGCATGATTCTATTGCATGGCTTAACACTTAATATACCATTAGCATACATAAATCATACAATGTCCTAGTATAATCCATACATTCCGTAAATTAAAAACTAGCTTGTAAAAAATATAGGAGGTCATAGTAAAGAACATAGTAGCATTCAGTACAAATTCTGGAATTAACATTTTATAACTACTGTCGCAATTATGTTTAAGATGAAATACAACTATATGCTTGCATAAGGTGTAGGCCCTTTATGTCCATATTATGGCAGGAGTTTGCTATAGAATGGAAATCCTAAATTGTTCAAAATGAAAAACACTGTAAACTTTAACAAGCTATAACTGTAAAAAAAATAGATGATGATGACAAGAATGTAAACAAATGGCATAGGCAGGGCAATACGAATGAGGTGCTAAATAACATAAACCATATAATTCCTTAATGCCAATTATAAGATTACTCTATATAAGTCATATTACAGTCTACGATAGCCGCTAAAGCACTTGTAACCCATCCTATCAGTAGGTAAATAATATGTGTATATTATATGCAATCTATGGTCTTAAAAGGAGTCCTCTAATTATGTGGCAATTCTAATGGATTGAATCAGGACAGTAAATAGATTTATAGTGTATATATAATAGTTCAAAGCCAAAATACTATGTAAAATCCAGTAATGATTTTCAAAGTAGGGAGAATAAATCATCAAACTAATAAAATAACATATAGAGGCTTTACATAGGTAATGGTATTTGACTCCTCTTCCTTTACATCCATGGTGGCAAAAGCGTTCCTAACTAACATTTTGAGTAGCTTTCATTTCCCTGCACTATTGTTTTTTTTTTTAGGACTAGTTTGTATTCATGATGCCAGTTTCTTCCTTTCTTTACTACTTTTGTTTTCTTTGCATTTACAGTTGGCAACTACTTATTAATCTCCTCATTCTATTTTTAGAGGTAATATGTTCATGCCTACATTTAAACTAATTCCATTTCCTCAGGTCTAGAAGCTAGTATTTCCAAGATGTTCTTCCTCTTGTCATTTAGAAGGTCCACCATCTAGCTTAATGACAAAAGCTTGTACGAATATCAACTATTGAAAGAGGCACTTGATACTAACATTCTAATTCCCCTTATGCTTAGGTCATAAGCTCACTCTAGTATGGCATCTTCTCTATCTTTAGTTATCATTTATATGCTTTGCTTTGGCCACACAAGAAAAGATAAAGTGTTATTTAACATATAAATCATTATGAATATGGGATGTGATGTTTTATCTAGATTTTCCCATTAGGAATATAAGTAATGCACACTTGACTTACTCTTTTTGGTTCCTCGCCACAATACTTGATGCCTAACTAGTTTGGTTCGTCTACATGAATGAAATTGTTGGTAGCTCTCGTTTCCACCAACGCTTTCACCGCTTGGCCTCCTACTTTGGCCTCCACGAACAAACGGCCTTTCTTCTCAGATTTTGACATCTTCTTGATGGCATTGAGGAGTTTTAAGGAACACATGCTCTCCTTTTCGGGTTGGTTAGTCTCCGCCTTGTCCTCGAACATTGCCGAGAGCTTGCTCTTCTTCAGGCAATCTCTTATCCTATTAGGACCATCACAAAGGAAACATTTGGGTTGGAATTTCTCCTTACCGTGGTCTTCTTCGGTGCTCTTGCCCTTCTTATGCATGCCATGTTCGTGAAATTTTCCCTTGCTTTGCAGGTAGTCTCCCCCACTCTTCTCCTTATTGCCTTAATCTTTATGGGACTTAGACTTCTCGGACTTCCTAAACTTGCTGAGGGATTCGGCAATGGCAACAGCACTTGCAAGGTCTTGTGCACCATGGCGTTGTATTTCCATCTTCACCCAATATTGGAGACCATCCTTGAATGCAAACAAGGCCTCCTTATCGGGGTAGTCCGGGATCTCTAAGAGCAGTTCGGAGAACTCCTTCACATAGTCCCTTATACTTCCATCTTAGAGGAGACACCTCAACTTGGTTCTCGCCTCCTCCTCAGCATTTTCAAGGTAGAACTGCCTCTTGAGTTCTCTCTTGAACTTGTCCCATGTATTGATGGTGCATGTCTCTCTTTCAATATCTCTGTATCTCCTCCTCCACCATATCATTGTGGTGACTTCAAGGAAGAGTGTGGCACGATTGATCATATCGGTGTCCTCCACAAGTCTGAGTGCCTTAAAATATCGCTCTAAGATCTACAGGAAATTGTCCACCTCCTTCACATTCCTTTGCCCTTTAAACACCTTAGGCTTCAAAACATTCATCCTCAAAGGAATGGTGACTACCATCGGAATGACAATACTTCCTCCTTAAGCGATTGCTTTCTTATATATTACGAGCTCATCTTTGGTCTCCTTTAACTCATTGGAAACCTTCTCGAGCTCCTCCTTTATGACAGCAAGTTTAGATTGGACTACTCCTTTCAAAGCCTCCACTTGGTCTAAACATTTTGAGAAGGCTTGGTTCAAGGCACCTTGCATCTCCTCACGAACTTCCTTAAGTTCGTTTTCGAGTTCCTCGATGCGGTGATCATGCTCCTCGAACTTCTCTTACCCCTCAGCTATGACAAGCTCCGCTCTTGCTAGCCTAACAACGATGTCAACCAAGGCTTCCCTTGACTTGGATCTCCCACGAGCAGCTTGTTTGGCAGCTGCCTCAATGTGGGTAGTCTCACTTCCTGCACCGGCCATTTTTCAAGCAGTAGGCTCGTAATATAGTTTTGAAGAGTAGCATTTCCTAACAACCTAAAAATCAGCTTCCGCACATAAGTAAATTAGCACCATAAAATCAACCATTAAAAACAATCTGAATATTAGAAAAATGATAACTCATACCAAAGTAATCCAACAACAATAGTAAATAAAGGAATTCAAATATTTCAAATGGATGCTCTTGTGTATTATCAAATTAGTGATGAATAACACTAAGGTCCTTCAAAAAAAGCAAAGAGAAAAGGAGTCAGATGTCAGCAACATGCTTATGACTTTATATGAAAGAGATAAAGCTTTCACGTAAATTGAAATAGTTGAACTCTTGAATTTCCACTAGTGAGACAAAGAACAATTCCCCACTTTGCAAGTTAGAAAAAATAGGATGTAAAAATTATAATTATATCCCTCTTAACTTTTGTTACCTTAACAAATAACAATTCATCTATGATGGTTACGTAGTAAGAGGCTACAAAAGGGCCCATAAGAGGGGAATGAGTAGTCTCTCTCTTTCTATAATGTAAAGAATTCTAAACATTATTATCTTAATTTCATATTTTAATATAATTAACAAAGGTTTAAATTTTAGTTTGGAATAATACTTATAAATTCAAAAGCAATTGCCTTTAAATTTGAAAGGACTCATAACTTACATGAATTTTAAATTTTTTAAAATTTTAAATTTACAATCTTACCTAGTCCACATTATTCATAATAACAAAACAAAAAATAAATTTAAAAATTTTAAGATGAATAATTTTTTAAAATTATTTAGATTAATTTAATCATATTTTGTGATTCAATATTTTGCATTTATAGGTTTTATGAAATTATCAGGGAAATTTTAATTGATAATTATCATCATGGTAATTTAATTGAGACTATTATCAATAATTAATAAAATAATATAATATAATATATTACTAATTATTTAATAGAATTTATTAAAATTATATTTAAAATAGCTATTATATTTTTATACAAGTAATGAGATGTAAATATGTTGAATCAATAATTTATTTGTTAATAGAAAACTAATCAACTTATTATTTATAGGTTTGGCTATCTAGATAAAATAATAAAGTATACAAAATAGGTATTATTTGCTAGGTTAAGGGATAAGCTAGCTGAACTCCTAGCAGAATAGACATAGGTGAGCTAAATGTAGATGCATGGTTAGTAGAACTTACTTAGAAATAAGTTGTTGTTATGGTTAGTTATATGTCTAACGAGTATTTGAGTTAGTTTTTGGTATAAATAGACCACATTTGAGTTTCATAAATAACCTTTAGCATATTAGGGAGTTGCTAAGAACTTTGAGAGGCTAGAGACTATATATTTGTATTACATGACATATAATAAACCTTTGTTTATTAGTTTAAGAGGAAGGGACATTTAAGTTACATGAACCTTTTTTAGAGTTTTTCTTAATCTTTAATAAGATTTGTACAAAGTTTTGTAACAATGCAAGATGCTTGGAAGGGTTCCTTTTCAAACATCGTAAAGGAGATTTTATATGGGGACTCATCTTTACTCATTGAAAGATTATAGTGAATTCCCATATAGAGCCTGAGTGATGGATATAAATGAAGGTTTATTTAGTCGAATCAATATAAATTATTTTGTTTCTCTTTTTCTACACTCTTTTTCTATTATTTATTATGAATCGTTTTACATGTTTGACATAACCATTCTTAATCAATCCATTCATTAGTTTACAAATAAAGTAAAAAGTTAACAAATAATTTATTTTTCTTTTGTTTTATAAAGGGACCAATAATTCAAACCCATTTTATAAGAAGTTCAACTTATATCTAAAGAAATTAAAGTTATGCTAGTAAAGAATCTTGAGGCTATTAAAATGGCAATAGAGAAAGTTTATTAATAGAGGAGGCTCTAGTAGTTGACCATACTTTGCTTAAGAAACTTAAATATGGAAAATGAGAAACTTTAATCTGTAGTATGTTCACTAGAAAAGAAAAATGATGAAATAGAGAAGCCTAAAAAAGCAAGCAAAATAAGCCTAGAAAGATTGCTTTAAGCTATAAGGGTAAAACGGAAAATTATTAAATCAAAGACTATTATTGGATCATATATGGTAACTAAGAGAGATGAATGACGTAACTAAAATTTTTCTAAATCTTAGCCTAATTATAAAACTTTACCCTATAAAATATGGAATTTGAGACAATATAAATAATGGAAACAATAATATGACTTGAATTGAAATAAACTTGAAAAATAAAGAGGTAAGGGAAGAGAGATGCAAATGGATTTTATAGTGGTTTAATCCATAAGCGACATCTTCGTCTACTCTTTAAAGCCTTGTTAGAAATTTCACTATCTTATCTTTTTCACGAGTGAAGACTTTTACAATCATTCTCCTTTTTATAGGAGAAAACTAACCCTTACATTTTAAATATTAACAACCTTAACACTCTAAAATAAACTCATGGAAGATCTCATTTGTCCAACTAAAAATGTTTAAAAGGAGATCACACTGGAAACAATAATGAATGCACAAAAACATAACACTAACATATTAAAAACTACTCATAAGATCACTCAAATACTTTTCATTTCACTTATACTTCACTTGATTCCTTTCATTTCATTCCTAACACACACTCCAAGACACTTATTTATGGATGAAAATTTGTCAACTAACCATTTATTACTCTTAGAATGCAATAAAAATCATTTATCATAATTTTCTCGTTGAAACTAGTTATTGGTACTTGGATCTCCCGCAGGCACACCTATCGACCAATCATTGATTAACTAGTTTAGGCCACTGGTTGATAAGTCTCTATGATAATAACACACTAATCCACCACTGTCCTACCCACTATTCTACCAATCCTTTCAATAATTAGCTTGTCACACACTTAACAAATTTTAACACTTACAAACAACCCTAAAACATATCATAACATTTTCAAACACTTGTTTTTCACATTCAAAACCTTTAAGCAAAATTACTAAAAAATTTTGGTATGTCAAGGGGTTATTTAAAAACTTTTCACATACAATTTCTATTAATTATGTAACCTATATACCTATATACATAAACTCTAAACATGAATGCACATGCACCATTTTAAACCCATAAACACTTTGAGAGGACCAAGATAAGATTATCAATAAAAATTACAAAATATATCCTATTTAAATTTCTATCTTGATCTTGAACCTTCTCTTTTACTTTTGTTCTTCGTGAATTTTATTGAAACTCTAATAGCTCCAAATTATATCTCTTAACATCTTTTCCTTAAACTTATCTTTTTAAAACATCAAAACACAATAAAACCATTAATGAAAAGATTGTTTTGTCATCATAAAACCTAGGTAGAACCTTCCTTAATTTAACAATATCCTC
Organism: Pinacopodium congolense; assembly: GCA_028565735.1. NCBI lineage: Eukaryota > Viridiplantae > Streptophyta > Magnoliopsida > Malpighiales > Erythroxylaceae > Pinacopodium > Pinacopodium congolense. Next base: position 14,865 of record JAOXYD010183284.1, on the reverse strand, counting down.
CTTTTTAAGAATGGCAACCATTTGACATTATGAAAATAAAAGGACAAAACATATCAAATTTGTTCCAATAATATTTAAATTACTTAATACCACTTAAAATTTGTCAATAGAACTTATAAACGTTTTTTTACCCTTTATATAATCACAAAAACAATAAAACACACTTAGTCTTAATTAAGAATCAAAACATAAAAATCTAAAGATATCAATATCATCAAAGTTTAAAGCTCCCTTTAAATTCATGCATTGTAAAAAATTATAAATAACTTAAAAGTCAAACTCCCACTAAAGAAAAGAAATAAGCTTCCCCTAAATAAAAGTAAATACTATCACATTTTATCTCAAATAATATCACATAATTCTCTCTCCTTTTTTGGAGTCATCAAAAAGGTTGTTGAATCAAAGGAGGTTCCACTTATCTTTTTATGATGGCAAAACACCTTTACTATAATGATTTTGTTGTTTTTAATGTATTAAGAAGATAAGAAGGTGAAATTGTTGAACTAGTCTTCTAGAGCATAGGTTAAGAAAGGATCACTAACTCTCAAGGACTCAAATTAGTATGAGTACTAAAAACTTATTGAACTTTTGATTTGTAACATTAAGTTTATATTACGTGTGAAAGTAACAAGAGCATATCCCTTGTAACTAATAAATGATATCCAACAAGTTATGGAAAAAGGGACCGTTAACAAGTGGAAAATAGTATCTCTCATAAGTTAATCAATTAAGTACACTCTTGAATCAAGTGAGGAGAGAAAAATGAGGTATGCATTTGATTTGATAGTTTAGAAGAGAATGCCTTATTTGAATGTAAGTAGGGGATTATCTCTTAAATAGTGCAAATAATAACTTGAATGTTATTAATGATATTTGAATCTGTTCGATGCCTTTATTACCCAATTGTCATTACATGGATGGAAAGATAATGAAGATCTATAGATCCTGCATAAGAAAATTAGAAATCATGTAAATTATGAGTGAATAGTTTTGGATGCTTTATATAGAGAGAACGCATAAATGTATAGTGTATTTTTTAATATTTTATGATCTTTTAAGATGTTTGATATCTTTAGATTATGATTTTGATTTTGAACTTCGTTATGTTACGTTGGTCATTGTTTTATGCTTATAAACGTGCATGTCTGTATTCTTTTTAATATTCACAAAAGAAGGAGAAATTGTGTTATTTAAAGTACTTTCATTTAAGAAGAGCTTTGATTTTAATGATGTTGAAGTTTTTGATGATTTTATATTACTTTTTATATTACAAAAAGGAGAAGGGTAATTTACCAAATTGGTAAATTAAGGGCGAGTTTTTTTTATTCTGATAAGTTTTGAGTTTTTATGACTTTTAATGATTTTGATGAGTTTATTTTTTTTATTTTATTTTTTGCGGTGCTTTATGAAAAGTTGAAAAAGTTGGTAATGTTTTAGCTTATAAATTGTTGTTTGAAGATGCATGATTTTAGGAGGAGCTCTGAATTCTAATTATATTGATGATTCTTGAGCTCTAAATAAGTTTGGATTCTTGATTTTGTTAGATCTTGTGATTATTTTGATTTTTTGTTATTATATAAGCAGGGGAAAATCAAAATGATATTGAGAAATTTTAGGTGGCATTAGTATAATTTAACCTATTGAGTATATGATTTAAAAATCACTTATTTTTAGAGTTTATAAATAACTTTTTTATGATTTTAAAAAAGAGGAGAAATTTCATGATATTAGATTGGGAGGAAATGATTTATGTTGCATATAATTTATTTTTATGTTTGCTTAATATCACATAATTTTGTTAGTAACAAAAAGGCAAGATTTAAGGGATGTTTCAATTGTGTTTTGATGACAAATGACCTTTACTATTACTATTTTTTTGTGGATTAAGAAGATAAGAAAGTGAAATCATTGAATCAATGCAAAATGGAGCCAAATTTAGAGCATTGAAGTTAAATAAATGATATTTGAAGATTAAAGTGTTGAATGAAGGCTTAATGATTAAGATAGAGACTTTGATTAGATTTTGTTTTGTAATTTTTGTTATAAGTCCTATCATAATTTTATTTAAGTGTTTATGGGCTTAAAATCATCCATATGCATTGATATTTAGAGAATTATTATATAGGTTATATAATAAAGAGGAATTGTATGGTGAAATCTTTAAAATAATCCTCTGGATAAACTTTTACCTTTTAGGGAACTAGCTTGAAGGTTGTGTGTGTGAAAAACAAGTATTTAAAAAAATTTTGATATTTTTTTAGGATATTTTTACGTGTTAATGTGTTAAGTACGTGAAAAACCAATTTTTGAAGGGACTAGTCAACCAGTGGTGGTACAATTGATTTAATAGTGGTCAATCAGTGTGTTGCTTTAGTAGAGTTTTGTTTTAGTCGAGGTTGGTTGACTAGTGGGGTAGAATGGTCCATTAGTACTCTTGAGTGATCAACTAGTAAGGAATGAAATTAAGTTGTGACAATTAACTCAATCAAGATAAAATATATTAAATAGGTTTAGTGCATTATGCATCAAAAAGTATGAAGAAGCATCAAATTGAGTTGTAGAAGTATTTGAGTGTTTAGGTGTGTTTTTTGTGAAGTTTAAGTGCATTCATCATCGAGTTTATTTGTTAGCCTCTCAAGACATTTTAGGTTGATCAAGTGAGAACTTTTTAAGTGTATTTGAGGATATTTAGCTTGTTGAATTGAAGTTATAAGGGTTGCCTTTTTCCCCTTAAAAAAGAGGTGGTTATAAAAGAATTGATTTTAACCTATTGAAGAAGATAGTAATAGTAAAATTTCCATCAAAGTATTTAAGAGTGGATGTAAGTATCGGTTGTGCACTAAACCACTATATAAATTGATTTGCACCTCTCTTTCTTTTCCTCTTTAATTTTCAAGTTTATCAATTAATTATATTGTTTCAAATTTCACATTTTATATAGAATGAATTTTCAAATTAGGTTAAGACTTAACATAATGCTATAGTCACCTAATTCATCCCCCTTTTAGGTATCATATAGGCATCAACAAATGAATACATAAACATATAAATAAGAATATATCATAAATTCAAACCCATATGTAAAGATAAAGAGAGAACAATATAGACCAAAATCTCCAGAGAGGAGTCAATATCATAAAAATATCAAATGTTCCATACATCAATTATACAAAGTATGTTAAGTGTAAAATATGAAAGATAAAAATAGATATAAAGTACATCAATATGTACAAGTCACTCTCCCTATACAAAAATATTAAACTTTCCTAAATCACTCAAATTAACTATTTGGAAGGCATGAATGAATATCATGAAGTGATGTTAAAACTTGTAAGGTAGTATCTTAAAGTTTATTAGGTGGAGGAATGGATGGGTGTTATTGTTGATATGGTTAAGTCATTTGACCATTATCAATTTAATTACCCATTTAAATTAAAGTTGATTATTCAAATAAAAATTGGAAATCAAAATCATCCTTCGTGAAGGAATATGGAAATGTCTAAAGATATGATCAAGAATACAGGAATATAGAATGTTTTAGTTTTCTTTAGCTTAAACAAATTGGATTATATTATGTAAAATAAAATCACCTAAATGAATTTTCTCAAAAAAATCGTCAAGGTAGAGAGAAATCAATGATCATCTAAGCTTGGGAAGGTAAAGTGACATCCTGAAGAAAAAAGTTATATTTAATACAAGGTGGTGGAAACAAGTGATTGCAATAGGTTCTCTTACATATTTGTGGGTGATACCCTCCTTACTAGGTCACTAAAAAATGGCCTTGACTTAGTTAGCTATGAAATGAGGAATGTTGTTATGTTTGGATAAATAGTTGTAATAAGAGTACTACTGGGGAATAGGAATACCTAAGATTTCATTTATTCCATCACTAGAGAAACTTATATCGACTTCTTGAATTTTGTAACCCATCCCCTACTCGTTCTCTAAGGTTACAAAAGAAAAGTCTAACATTGGTAGGACTAGTTCTAAAAGGAAGAGTAAGCAAGTTTTTCCATTCCTTAAGCAATGAAAGATTAGACCTAACCGTATTATTTAAAGTGATCTAAACAATAAAATAAGATGGTTTTCATAAATCTTTTTAATGGTATAATCAAGAAATTTAGGAGAGTTCATATCAAAGTACTCATCCTCATTTGGGGTTTGTGTTCTCCAACCTCTAATTGAACTACCACCTCTAGTACTAATCATAATAAAAGAACTTTTAGAAGAAAAAAAAGAAGAAGAAGAAGAAGAAAGTCTAAAGAAACCTAAGGAAATTCTAAGAGATGAATTTGAGATTTTATAAATTAATAAAAACTTAGGATCTTAATAAAGCCCATTGAATGCTATTTGTACACAAATATCAATAATCAGTGATCAAAAACAACCTATATAGAAATTCTCTTTTATAAACCAAATTCAACTACCTCAAACCTCAACTAGTTCTAAGTCCTTATATGAAGAAAAATTGAATTTAAAAATGTTTCACCTAAGTTATTCATATCAATACATGATCAAAACTATCTAATCAATCAAATTGATAATTGAAAAAGATCTTTACATTTCTAAAAAATTAATTTTATAAAAAAACCCTTAATTTATCAAAATTTTGAAAAAGCCCTAAATTCTAAAAGATTAAATTGCAAAAATATATAATTGGACAAATTCAAATGCAATTGAAGGTTTAAATAATTTAATTTTGCTTCCAATTTCAAGAAAACACAGTCAATTTTAAGAAAATTTAAAGAAACTTTTTGTAAGAAATTGCAAAGTCTTCCAATTTTAAGAAAACACATTCAATTTTAAGAAAAACTGAAGAATTTTTATAAAAATTGGAAATTCCTAATTTTAAAACTGTAATTATATAAAATTCTAAAATTGATACAATTAAGTGCATTTCTATAAAATATTTAGAAATGATGAATTAATCCTTAACTAATAGTTAATTGTATAAGAAATGTAAAAAAATTTAGAATCCCTATATTTAAAAAGGATAAGGTTAACCAAAAGAGATTTCAACTGAAATACGTCAAATTGGTTAAGAAAATGAGAAATAGGCATGGAAGGGATGACTAAGAGTCAAACATCATCACTAAAAGTTTCATCAAAGAGCATAAATTTGTAAGATATGGAAAGTTATTCAAGGACAAAGTCTTGTAAAACAATAGGATGAAATATCTTTAGGGTGAGAGGGAATTGGTTGTCGGAGGATTTTTTTTAGATGAGAGAAATTGTTTCTGCAAAATTAATCAGAAAAGAGGGAAGAAGAACTTTAAAATTATGATCGACTAGTAGATGAATCCTTAATATTGGTTGACTAGTGTGCACTAGTTGACCAATCTCAGACATTGGTCAACCACTCGCTAGTCAACTAGTCAACCTATTAATTGACCAATGTGCACTAAAAACACACAATTTCACTAGATTTACCTCTAAATATTGAAAACAATTTCTATGATATAGTAAATCACTATGATAGTCCTCAAAACAAATTAAACTCCATCATTCATGACTCAAAAGCATTCAAGTCATTCAAATCATCAAATTATCACTTAACTTGATCAATCAAAACATCAAGTATAACTTAATTTTGACCTCATATATATAAAGCATTCAAAATAATATATCCATACAAATACATAACTTGGTTTTATATAACTCTAACTGCCATTTCATTTCTTCCCTCACTTGGTACAAAAATGTGTTTTAGTTATTATTCTTTTAATTTTAGAGATACCCTTTAATTCCTTATCCACAAAATAAAATTCAATATGTTTTTTATACCCACACTATTTTGGGTCCATGGAGGTTAGGTAGTTTCCTCCAACCTCTTGACATATTATTCCATCTTCTTAGTATATCATAATAAAACCTTTCAACATGTCTATAGTATCCATAAAAATAATAGAATATGGGTACATTCATACTATATGGGTACATTAAATATTTCTATAGTTATCCACAAAAATAATCCTATATATATGTATATAAGAATTCCTAAATCTTGAGTCATTAGGTCCCCATGTAATGATTAGGCCTAGGCGGGTGGAGTTTCTGTCCTACCATAGTTAGTATATCTAACTTAAGGTACTCTTCTAGGTCTATTTTTAGGACCAAATACGCATGCATGAAATCTTTTCCTATGCTGTGACCTAGATCAGGATGCATTTTATTCATGTGATTTGTGTATATGCGCATTGTCTAGATTCTTCCTTTTAACAAAATTTGTTTTACTATTAGATAGTCCATTCTCATGTTTGGATCCTAAACTATATCTATCACTGGAAGTCTTTTGTGCATCTAGAATGGATTCTAATTTTTTATTTCCTTTAGTGAATTTGGTTAAGGCTATCTATTCTTCTCAACATTTGCATACAATCTTTTTTCCACAAACCTTAATTCTAAGACATTTTTTGCTTTTTATTCTCTAACTTACATGTATTTAATAGTTTCAAGGTTTTCTTATGCTTAATGAAAAACTTCTTCTTTTCCATATTTTAATTTTCAAGTATTTGACTAATTCACTACAAGTAAAATCAACATCATAATCATTTTCACTATAATAAGTGGAATGTTAATGGGTAAATTCTATAGATTTTAAGGCCTTTTATGTAACATTTTCCCTATTAAATGCATAAATTATATCATTTGTTAGCTATTTTTCCTAAATTTCATATTTATGATGATCTTAAAGCTTATGGATTCCAATAAAAGTAAATTGGAGCAAAAGGAGAAAAGGGGTGCCTATCAGAGAGTATAACGACAGTTGATGGGATGTTAAATGGCATCATTTTTCTTAAATGTAAATGCCATTGAAACCTCGGAACAACAATTATAATGGCAAGTGTCGATTGACATTATTGTGAAGCAAATAAACATTATTAAACTCACAAAGTTATTATAAAAAATTAGCAATTTAGATGCGACGAATGATAATTTTAACAATGTTTTTAACCCTAGTTGGAAAAAATGCTAATAGCCACCTTTGGGGCTATGTAAAATCTTTTTTTTAATGAATTTGAGGGGATTAAAGGGAGAGATTAGAGAAAATTTTCATCTTAGTTATGGTTCTTCCTTGTTTTCTCTTATTTTCTTTTCAATCTTTCATTGCTTTGTGGCTAGGACTTGTAAGAGAATACAAGTAGCAAAAACATCTAGAAATAAATAGGGAGTGTCCATCTTCTTGTTGAACTTTTGTTTTATCTTGTACATATATTTGTATTGACTCTATACCCATATTTCATTCAATGGATATGCTTATTTGGTCTTTATATTGGGTTTTATTAATGAATATGTGTGTGTAAGTTTTTATAGCTGAGGATAGGAGATTAAATGTGTTATGAATAGATTGGGTGTTTAATTTTTACCTTAATTGAGTGCTCATTTTACCTGGCTTAGCTTGATTACCCAAGTCAAAGTATTAGATAACTAAAAAACCATGACCATTTAGGTTTTAATTATTGGGAAAAAAATTGGGTAACATAGTTGAATCTAAAAGTGGACCAAGGCTTAGAGTCTTGTTTAAAAATTCCTAAATTTAACAAACTTAAATTCAAGCTTCTTTTTTTTCATGCCTTTTATTCTAAGTTATTTATAGATTGAGAAGGTAATTTGAGTTTAAAAGATAAAAGATGTTCTATGAACATTAGTAATATCTTGATTAAGTGAAGCAGGTCCTAAATCATTCCCCCCTTATAATTGAAATTTGAAGCCTTATTGGAAAAGTGTTAGTTACAATTCACTATTAAATTTTATTTTAAATATTTCTTTAATTGTTAGTTTTAAATTTTCATTAATCAAAACATGATCATTTAAGTAATTAATCATCATTTAACTTGGTATTTACATATTGGTCCCTAAGGAATATGATACTCAGTTTACTTATCATTTTATACTATTTCTTTATGAGGTACATTTGCCTTTATCTAGTCTAGGGTAAAAGTGAGTTTTTAATTGTGTGGTTTAGACCATAACATGAAACAAGATGATACCTCATAATTTTCAATGAAACACATATGTATCATTTCTTCTTTCTTTTTGTTATGTTCTCTGAGAAGTGGGCATTGTGACCTTATATGGTTAGATTCCTTACATTTAAAACAATTTATATTAGTCTATTTATGTTTAGAATTGTAGTTACCTTCTTTTAACTCCCTTCTTCTTGTTGAAATCTTACTGTTTAGGAATTCTTGAAGCTCTTTGTGAGTAATACTATGCCCTCATCATTACTACTACTCGTGGAGGCTTCATCATCACTATATTCTTCATTGGATGCCTAAACATAGTGTTCTTCTTCTTTTATAAAGTCAATAACTGCTAGATCATACCTATTTTAGGCATCATTTCATTATGATTATATTGTTCTTAACGGATAATTTCATATGATTTATGTGCATATTAAGTTAAACTATTTGAATGAAAGTTGTTTATATGATTTCTATATTTAATCATATTTCAAAGGAATTTTAAGAGCAATTGGGTGAACCATTGGAATTAGAAAAGATGTGGAGCTAATTTTGGATGCAAGAACATGAAGTGAGAGAGCTTTACACCTAATTTCATGGCTAAATGATGAGCATAGAAGGAACTATATCGAAAAGATAGAAGAGAGTTAAAAGTTGACAAACCAATAGGCGGATCATGGGGTGAGCCACACCCCGTGTAGTTTGGGCAGAGAGGACCACAAGGTGAGCCATGCTATGGTCCAAATTAAACCCATATGCCATTTAACCATATTTCACCTCCTTTTTAATATATCTTGCCTTTAAACCTCTCCATGCAACCACTAAGAGAGAGGAGCAACAAGTCTTAAGCCATCTCCAATGGGTTTTGCACAATTTTAAAGGAGAAGAAATGATTCATATGTCTCAATATGAAGATCAAGGATAGGATTTCATACATTAATTGTAAAGGACTTTAGGATTGAAGACCTTACATAATGAGCTTTTCTATTTCTTTCCTCTTTATAATGGTTTGTATGATTTGTATAATGTGCAAAAACTAATCTTTTCATAAGATTTAAGTCTTTATGAACTGGAGCATCTAGTATTTATTGTTGTTCTAGATATAAATCGGATTTCTAGATTTTATGATATAATTATTTATGGAAATTAATAACATTGTTTATCGAATGTTATAAAAATGTAAACTTTAATTTCAATGGTTTAGTTTTATATGTTTAGATTGAAAATAAGATACATGCTTTAGATCACTTTATAGACATTGAATCTTATATGGGGACCTAGAGATAAGCTTATGTAAGATGTCTAGGTTATATGTGAACTTAGCCAAAATAATAGCTCCATTGAAAAAATTAATATATTTAATTGAGTGGTTCAGATAAAGAGAGCTTTCGCTTGATTTATCTAATTGAATAGAATTGCATAACTCTAAAGAGCTTATAATTTACCATAGGGGAACTTTATTAAATTTGGAAGACAAATTAAATCAAGATTAATAGTGAATATGAATGCATCCTCCAGGGATTAATTTCCTGAATCCTAACATCATAATTTTGGTTTATTCTTGCGACTTGTTCTTAGGGATTTATTTTTAATTATTTTTATTTTCTTTATCAATTCAATCGATTATTCCACCATTTGATAGGATAGATAATAGAGTTATAAATTCACTAATAATAACAGTCCTCATGGATTAAATGCATGGATTTACCATAGTTGTACTAGGTAGCTATAGATACACTTTCCTCATTATGTGTTATGGTCTTATTAAACCTGATTCTTAGTTATTTTTCATTGAAAACTTACTTATGTCCACATAAAAATTAATAGTCTCCTCCTATTATGTGCCCTTTAGTCTCATTTCATATGTTAGGAAGAATCCAATTAACTCTTCCAAAGGGAGGATGTTTAAAACCCTTTATTTCTTATATAGTTATTACTTATTATTGCCATGTATTTGGTAGAGATCTTATATTTTTCTCACTAATCCAACATTACTATAGTTCTTATCTAACCCTTTAAGGACATTTATAATATCAATAAATCTAGTATATATGAAGGTTATGCATCACGTGGAAGAGTTCATATTGGTACATGAGCATACTAATCTTACTCTCCATTATTTAGCTAGTACCCTCATTTGTCACTTCTAATGTGTGCAAACTTTTATGTGCAATCTAACACTTGAATACTATATTAAGCTCATTTTTAATTGATACACAATATATAATATAACTAGCTTTATTGTTTAATGATATTATTTTTTATCATTATAAACCCACTCTTCCTTTGATTTTGGTATTCTTTGATGGGCTTGGAGGTTCCTTATAAACCTATCTTCCACAATTTTATACTATTAGTATTTAAAAATGATCTCATCCTAATATTTTTAATATAAATAATCATTTCCATTGAAATATAGAGCTCTACTAATATTTTGACCTTCTTGAATAGTGGGTGATATTTGTTGAACCAAGGGAGATTTTAATCTTGATTTTGATGATAACAAAATATGAATTATACTAATTATTTGAGCTTTTGATGAAAAGTTAAAAGATAGGTACATATTTTTGAACCAGGGTAGCTTCACCTTGTTTTAATGATGACAAGATATTATTTAGACAAATGTGTTTGAAAGATAGGTGTTTAAGAAGAACTATAGAAGAACTTAGATATTAAGTGATGGAATCAAGAAACAGTGTATAGAGAATTGATTGAAGCTCAAGTTTTGGAAGATCAAAATAGTATTTTTGTAGGTTAATGTTTTTATTTTTTTATTTTAAATTTCACATAGTCATTTTGGTGTTTTTGATGAGGTTCATTCATGCATAATTGCAAACATATTTTAAAATATGCGTATAGGATGCATGACCTAGAGGAAATTTGTAAGTGAAGTTTTTAATAATTCTTTGGATAGGTTAAAATGATTTCAAGAAGGTTTTATATGTTTTGTGAGTCTAGAAAGTATATAAATATGTTAGGAAATAATTTAGATTAGATTGATTTTGTTTAGACAAGTTTTATGTATTTTTAAGTGATTAATGGTAGTTTGTATAGTTAAACGACAGCTCTTGATGGTGTCATTTTATCTATGAGTTCGGTAGTAAAATGACCTTTTTAACTGGCATTGTTGAACCCTTAGAAGCTGCCATTAAAGAGCAAAAATCACACTACAATGAATAGTTCTTAACAATAACAATTTTTTAATAAACTAAAACATTGTGTAACGGTAACAAACAACTAGTTTGACATCTTAAGGCTATAAATAAGTTATTTTGCATTATTTTTTATCATCCAAGAATTGAGAAATCAATTAATCAAGTGTTTTGAGCTTTTAACAATGTTTTGTGTGAGAGTTTTAGTTGAGGATTTAAGCTAGTATTTGTGAATATTTTGAGCACATTTTTGCATTCATCAAAAAAAAAAATTTGAACCTCTAAATACACCAAATTGTCAAGAAATTCTTTCAAGTTTGTATTTAAAAGATAGAATAATTATGAAGAAGAGGTTTTCCTTAAGCCTTTGAAAAAAGATTGAAAAGGTTATTCTTGAACCTAGAAAAAAGATTGTATTTCTAACATTATTCTTCTTGATTATAGTGGTAAATCTCTGTAAGATTTGTTAAGGACTAAATATAGGAGAAAATATATCTCTTTGAACTAGTATAAATTTGTTTATCTATCTTCTCCCTACACTTTTACATTTATGCAATTATTTTAATTCAATTTTTTATGTTATTGTTCAACTCATAAATCTTGTTTATATCATTGATTAATATACAAATAATATATTTATGTAATTGTGTATATTGAATTCATATTATTAAATGGAAAATTTTGTGTTTTATTTGCTTCTACAAAAGTGTTTATGGTTTTTTGGTGAACTTACAAAGTTTAGTGTTTTTAAAGTTCCTTATTCAGCCCCCATCCCTTAAGTGCTATCTAAGACTAACAATTAGTATCAGAGTCAGGTTTCAAGTAGGAGAAATTCTAGAGAGTTTATGAGAAAAGACCATATGGTACACATAATGAACACCTTTGTTCCCTCAATTATTTGAGAAGGCCAAAATACACATAGAGAACCCTTCTTTACTGAAAATAATTACCTATATTGGAAAGCTAAAATAAGATGTTATTTGATCAGAAAAAGTGTAGAACTATAGGTAGTAGTTTCACAAAAGATCTCTATACCGATCAAACTTGTAGGAAACGAATTAGTGCCTAAGAAAGAAGTAAAGTGCGATAAAGAAGAAAGAAAACTAGCATCTCTAAATCACAAAGCTACGCATATTTTACACTGTGCTCTAAGTATGACTGAATTCGATAGAATTTCTATGTGAAAAATTACATATGATAATTGGCATACACTAGAAATAATACATAAAGACATGAATGAAGTAAAAGAGAGTAAAATTAGCATGCTTACTCATTCATCTGAACTTTTTCAAATTTTGTATGATGAAGATATCTCTACAATGTATGTTCATTTTCTTGATATCATTAATGTTTTAAAGGGTAGGTAAGACCTATTCGAATGTTAATCCTATTAAGAAGATCCTTAGATCTTTACTAAAGTCGTGGGAAACTTAAGTGACAACAATTTAAGAAGGGAATGAGCTCAATATTCTCTCCCTTAATGAACTTATTAGCGCACTATTAATGTATTAGATGAGGATGAAGGAGACTCAAGAAAAGCAAGGCATTCCTAAAAGGAAGAATATAACATTCAAGACAAAAAGGAAGGAGGAATGCCCACACCTCCAAGAAGAATAAGAAGAAGAAGAAGAAGAAGAAGGAAAGGAGAGAGAAGAAGGAAATGAGAGAAATTAAAGAATTAATGAAGAAAAAAGCATTGAAAGCCATATAGACTGAATTAAGTGATTCTAAAAATGAAGAAGTAGTAAACATGTGCTTTATGGCACACAATAAGATATCTTCTACGCATTCTCGTCATAGTGATAATGAGTATGATGTTGAGTATTATTATGAAGAGGTGTTAGAACATATAGAATAATTGACTATGAAGAATAAGGATTTGGATGCCAGACATAAGAAATCTCTAGAGGAATTAGATTAGTATAAATTAGAAAATGAAAGAATTATATAAGAATTAAAATCAATTAATAAGGATAATTATAACTTAGTAAATGAAAAAAAATTCATTAAAGAAACAAGTATAAAGCTTCAAGGAATTACTTACAAAATTTGTGAAGGGTAATGAGAAATTAAAAACCATACTACATGCTCAAAAGATGACTAATGACAAACATAGTTTAGGCTATAGTAATGAAAATAAATAATTATCTAGAAATACCATTTTCATTAAGGGAAAGAACTTAGAAGATGAATCCCCACCTAAGTCTCCTGCTCAAAATCCATCATCTAGCATGCCACAATCTAGGTAAATGCATCACACTTTTATGTCTAGTCATAAAGCTAGACCTAGGAGATTTACTCGTCAAAGGTTTTAATGATAGAATTTCCTTTTATCAATTTAGGAAAAAACATTTAACCATGGTAATACAATGATTTAAGCTTGGAAATGATTATATGAATACATATAAAACACATACCCCGTTATTTTGTTCCTCTTGTGGCCATTATGGATATGTAGCTCATTTTTATTATGATAGAATTAAGAATGCAAACATTTCATCATATGGTCATGATAAGTATGCCACTAAAATTCAAGGACAAAGATGATGTAGGTACCAAAGATATACCAATTTTTTCTTATAGGTATTCAAGGGAATCTCCAAGAGCATAAAAAGATGAAAAATCACCAAGATGTATTATTAAACTAAGGAAGAAAAATTTAAGAAAGGAGGTAAACCTTGACGTCATTCTTAAATTGAAATAAATATGATTTGATTATTTGGATTATGATTGAAATTTTTGAATTATAAATACTTGAGTCTTGATTATTTTCTAGAACAATTTTAATAATTTGATGAAATAGTTGATTGACGTTAAGTGCTTAGATGCTTTAAGAATAACATGTTAGCTTTACATTACATTAAAATTTTATAAAAAAGTATTTGAACTCATTTTAATGATAAAAATTATTCATAATTTTTATTTAATTCACTCATCCCTCTCATGTATTTAAAATTTTACATATGTAAAAAATTACTTTCATTAAGGAGGAGCCTTGATTCTTTTAATAGAAGATATTTCTTCCAAAATTATATGATGATTTCATATTGCATTAAATTTGTAAATATCATGTACATTTTTTAATTCCCTAAAATATGCTTACTTTTGAAATGATCATGACATGGCATTTAAATTATTCTTGTAAACTTTTGGATATGTTTTAACAATTTTTAAGAATTTTTCACTTTATGGGAGTTAACCTTTCATAATTAAAAATGCATGATTTTTGTAAGGAGTAAATAAAATGATGATTTTTTAGTCTTAATAACATTTGATAAGTTGTCCATAGCATTGCTTTTATTGTCAATAGATAAAAATTTTTGTTGTGGATATGATTTTTAAATTATTAAGATGTTTAATCATGAAATTGGATTGTTTGTATTTTGTTGTTCGTTGGTTGATTGATTAAAAATGAGTGTTCTTTAAACCGATTTTATTTTGAAAACCAAAATGAGATTAAATAAAAACCAACGTGACGAAAGGCAAGTACACCTATCGTACAAGTAATAACGCGGAGTAAAATTTAAGATTCCGAGTGTCGAACCCACGAGAAAAATGTTATTTAATTACTAGGTTAATCATATTACAATTATTTAGGAAAAATCTAAAATAAGTGATCGAAAATTGGAAAAAGCTTAAAAAGGTGACACTTTGGCTTAAAACACTTGAAAATGATTTTTAAAAATTCTGAAAAATTACCAAATGATTAAGGAGCTATGGATTTGATGTTTGATGATTTATTCGAGTTT
>JAOXYD010183178.1:0-23462 GCA_028565735.1 Pinacopodium congolense | reverse complement strand
CTATTTGTTCAAAAATGCTTAATTTATGTTATATTTTGTTTAATTAATAGGTTACCCCTTTTTAATGAATTATGGAGCAAAGTTTGAAAATTAATTCAATTATGAAATTAAAAAAAAAGAAAAGCAAAGTAAAGGAGCAAGATAGTGTAGGAATATATGCTTATGAAGCATGAAGAATAAAGGCCATCTATGTCGGAAAACACGCATCCCTAGGCATTAAATTCAAAAGCCTTTAAGGTTAGAAAGCATCTAACAAGTTGCTCACGAGAGTAGTTCTCGGGTAAGAGCAAATATGGCTAAAGACCAACTCCAAGAGTCAAGTCAAGCCAAGCCAAGCTTCCATTTTAGTGGAGAGAGTTCCCTCAAAGCTTCAATGGAAGAGACAAAACAATGGTCAAACTTGGTTAAAGGCAGTCAAATTTACAAAACAATGGTCAAACCAAATTTGCAAAGCAATGGAAGAGAAAAGGAGCATAAACTCTCACCGGGGTAAGACCAAAATAAACATAAAGGAAGAGCTTCTCAAGTGGTGACATGTGTCATACCCTAAGGCACTAGAAGACAAGAAAATAAAAAGGCACAAACCCTAAAGACATATGTAGACGGCAACTTGTGTTAAAAATTGGGGAGAGCTCTATTTGTTTCATTTTATTTTACTTAAGAGTCGTGTTCTTCTCCTTTCTTCTTAGTTTCTTTTTTTTCTTTATTTAGTTCTTTTGTTATTTTCATCCTTTTGCTTGTATTTTTTTTCCATTTCTTTTGTTATTATTCTCTTCATTTATTGTTTTACTCTTTAAACATTAGTTGTTGGGTGTACTTTTTTTAAATATTTGTGTTAAACCTTTGTTATTGTTATTTTTTAATGGAATGCTTTGTTTTTGTTAATTTGAGTGTTGTTCTTAATTTTCTATCTTTAGGTTTGTTATTTTCTATTTTTTTTACTTATTTTTCCAACCTTTATTTTATTATGTTATTAGTTTGTTTAATCGTTGTTTTAATTATTTTAGTAATGTTTATCTAGTTTAGTCTTAGGTTGGTAGTTAATGATGGAATTTTGGATGAATAATTGAGAGAATTGATTAGGAATTGAATGAGCTTTGTGATTTAGGTTAGGATTGAATTGGGATTTCATACAAATGTCATGAATTAAGGATTAATTTTTAGGATTGTCCATCCTAGATATAATTTCTAATTTAATTGCTAGATAGAGGCTTGTATTACGTAATCGTCCGTAGCTAATACTGCAAGTGGTAATAGGTTAAGTGGGTTTATAGGTAAACTTACCTAATAAATATGGGATTCCAATTCTCTAAGTTACACAATCCGAGCTTGCGAGATTGTGGCTTAGGCTAGTCATTCTCTAGTTTGTTAATACTATCATGTCGTTAAATCTAAAGAACTTATTCTAGGTTATCTCGTGGTTAGGAGTAGGTTTTCTATCGTATAGGACTTATATAAATTTGAAGGAATTGAGGATTTAAGAGCTTGTTTGAACCTATAGACTAGTATCTTAAACCAATCGCAACTTATCTTTTTCAAGGATCAATTATAAGTCTAGAATCCTAGATTTATCTTCCACCCAACTTTCGTATTTTTTATTCGCTTCTTGTTTTTTTGTTTTAGTTTCTTTATTTATCTTTACTGTTTAGTTTTAATGTCTTTGTGTTCAGGGGTTTTGTTTTTTTTTTCCTTTTAGGCAACATTAGAATATCTTTAGCATATCTTAGCTTCCTGTGGGATCGACCCTGACTTACCCTAGCTACTTAGTTAGGTTGGTTAGATAATTTTATTATTTGGTAACTTACGAGGAGCTCTACCAATTTTACGGTGGAAGCTATTTTGGGCAAAAGACAAAGTAAGATCTTTCATCCCAGTTACTATACAAGTAGGACTTTAAACAAAGCATAACGCCACTATACCACCATAGAAAAGAAGATGTTGCTAGTTATATTTGCTTTTGATAAGTTTAGATCATATTTGATTTTGTACAAATTCATTGCTTACATTGATCATATAGCTTTAAAGTACTTGATGACAAAACTTGATGCCAAACCAAGACTACTTTGTTAGGTCATACTTTTACAGGAATTTGACATTGAATTAAGGGATAAGAAAGAGGTAGAAACCTTTGTAGTTAATCATCTATCAAAGCTATATGAAGCTACAATTGAGAGCACAACATACAAAGACATTAAGGACACTTTTCATGACGAGCATCTGATGGCTTTAACAGCCACTCCATAGTTTGCAAATTATGTTAGCTGCCTTACTGATAATATTTTTCCCCTGACTTTTCTTATTCTTAAAGGAAGAAGTTCTTAATTGAGGTAAAAAACTATTTGTGGGATAATCCTTTGCTTTACAATATTTTTGTGGATGACATAATTAGGTGTTGCATTCCTGAAGAAGAAATGCTCTCTATTTTACATTATTGTCATTCTAGAGTGGTTAGGGGACATTATGGTGCATCTAGGAGAGTTTATAATTCTTAGAGTATGGTTTTTATTGGCCCATCTTGTTTAGGGATGTATATGCATTTGTTAATCTTGTGACAGGTGTTAAAGGATCGGGAACATTATTAGAAAACATGACATGCCATTAACTAATATTCTTGTCTATAAGGTTTTTGATGTGTGGGGTATAGAATTTATGGGACCATTCCCTAAGTCTTACTTTAATCAATATATTTTGGTTATTGTTAGTTATATTAGCAAGTGGGTGGAAGCAGAGGTATTGCCCATAAATGATGCTAGAGGTGTTGTTAAGTTTTTAAAGAAGAACATTTTGACATGTTTTGGCATACTTAGGGCCATCATTAGTGATGAGAGTAACATTTTTGCAAAAAGCTTTTTGATTCTTTATAAGTATCAGGTGACCCATAAGGATGTCACACCATACCACTCTCAAACTAATAGGTAGGTTGAAGTCTTAAACAAGGAATTAAAGAAAATCTTAAAGAAAACTATAAATGCTTTTAGGCGAGATTGGTCTTTAAAGCTAGGTGATGTAGTTTAGGCATATAGGACTGCATTTAAGACATCCATAGGCGTGTCACCATTCAAGATAGTGTATGAAAAATCTTGCCATCTTCCTGTTGAGTTGAAGTATCGTGCACATTGGGCCATAAAATTTCTTAACTTCGATTTGTCTTCTGTAGGTACTAAGAGACTTATGTAACTTCATGAGCTCGAGGAGTTTTGTTTGGATGTTTATAATAAATCAAAGTTGTATAAGGAGCATGCAAATAAGTGGCATGAAAAAAACTCCTCTACCAAGACTTTTCAAGTAGGCGATAAGAGATTGATCTATAACTCTTGTCTTTATTTTTTTCTAGGGAATCTTAAGTATTTGTGGTATTGTTCATTCGATATGCTGGTTCTTGAGTTAAAGAGAGACAATGAAAACCCCTTCAAGATAAATGGATAGAGAGTTAAATTATATTTACTTAAGTTAGTGGATAATTTTTAGGAGTGATTATCCCTTCGTGATACTTTGCCTTCTCCTCCTTAACCGCAGTGCATGTTTTAGTAGGATTGTAGTTCTTTTTTCTTTTTCTTTCTAGTTGTTTCATTTGCATTTCTTTATAGTTTAATGCTTTTTTTAGTTGTTTTGATTCCTTCTATAGGTTTTGTATGGTTGGTTGCTAAGAGTTCTTAAATGATCTTTTTCAGGGAAGCTCTTCCTTATCTTTTCCTACCTTATTTGCTTTCTGTTGATTACCTGAATATTAGGGACAATGTTCATATTAAGTGAGGAGGGGGAGAATGAGATAATTATTATGTGGAGAGATACACACTTGGATATTTACAAGTCCTTTGTAGCTAACTTAGATAGTCTAGTGAAAATCATGCTAAGGTTAATTCAATGTTAACTGGTATCTGTTAATGTGATGCATGTGATTGGTATAGTTAGTATGGATTAATTCTTATTTAATCACGGTTTTTTTTTTCTGAATTGTGGTTGTGAATATATGGTAAAATTGATTCCTTTTGCATAATCCTAGTTTGAAAGAAGCTCCAAATGGATTTTCATATGAATTTGGAATATAATTTAATATATATGCATCATGCATTTGATTATATAAGTGAATTTGGAAGTCAATGCAACTAATTGTGAATATTGAGGATCGAGGACGTTTATTTTACATTATGACTTTGAAAAATACATTCTACATAAAAATGAGAAAAAAAAAGAAAAAAAAAGAATTAAATAAGAAATAATTCATTCAACTAACTTTCTACCTAAAAAAGGTCAAAGTTCATGAGTGGTGTTAGTAACCAATTGGTGTGAGGTGACTTGGTTGAGTAACTAGCTTGGATGTGTTTTTGCTTATTTGTGTTCTTTTTCTTGTGAATTGAGTTAATGTTTGAAGAAGGCATGAGTAAATTAAGTAGAATTGTGATTCAATGTGAATGACTAGTTACATAGTGCTTCTGGAGGATCTTTAATGATTGACTGAGTGAACTAAGAATTTAAACGAAATGATAAATCTATGACAAGTTTGCATAATGATCTTAGTGAATTTCTTGATATTTAGTATTATGTTTGAGGAGTCTAATTTGTTACGTATAATGACCATATTAATTAATTCATTATTAACCTTAAATTAGATGATATTGATTGTATTTTATTACATAGGTCATATTAAGTTGCTTGGTT
This sequence comes from Pinacopodium congolense, assembly GCA_028565735.1. Classification (NCBI taxonomy): domain Eukaryota; kingdom Viridiplantae; phylum Streptophyta; class Magnoliopsida; order Malpighiales; family Erythroxylaceae; genus Pinacopodium; species Pinacopodium congolense. Next base: position 18,803 of record JAOXYD010183178.1, on the reverse strand, counting down.
AACCTTTACTCATCTTTAGTAGATGTTCTTTGAGTGTCTAAGTGAGTTGCTTAAGGACAAGCAACAATTCAAATGCAGGGGTGTTGTTAACAGGTGATTTACATTAGTTTTATATGCTTAATTTGCTTCTCTTTATTTTTTTTTTGCTTATTTGATGTCTAAAATACACCAATTATGAGTTATTCTTATTAATTTCAAAAACATAACAAAATTTGGTTCAAAGCATGAAGACTTGGAAGCAATTGAAATGAAAATGGAACAAAGTCAAAGGATTTTCAAACCTAGAAAGGAGCTTCTCATTCCTCAATATGGCGACACTTTGGTGAGAGGAAATTGTTTAAAATGTAGCTCTTGGAGCTTGTCTTAACATAAAGAAACGATGCAACTTGGAACTTCTCATTCTTGAATTTTCGGCAGCTTGAAATGGCAACAACTCATCCATCCAAAACGCAGCAGCTACTTGCTTTAAAGGTAGCACTTAGAGCATCACACGTAGCTTGGTAAGGGAGCTTCTCATGATTGGACAAGGCACGTGTTCTTGCTCTTTTAAGGCATGAAACATAACAATTAAAGTATAGCAAAAATATGAATGGGAAAAAAGCTTTTCCAAGGTTGGTGAGCACAAAACCTTAGGGTATATAAGACAAAGGAAAAAGTTTTATAAGGGGGGAGATGACGGCTTGGTGGAGAGCACATTAGGAGAGAAATTGGAGAAAAGCCAAATGAAGTTCATTATAGTGCAAGTGTCGGTCTATCATGGAGTCTCTCTTTGGTATGGACACAAAACTTTTAAAAGCTTAAAGGAGTGGATGACCGGAACAATCTTCATGGCCATTCCTTGGGTTTTCATTGTTTTTATACTATTCCTTCATCATTTTGCTTTATTCATTTCTTCTTTTTAGCTTTATTAGCTTTAGTTGTTTTGTTTTCATTTTCAAATGTTTTTGTCTATATAATTGAATGCTTTAACATTTAATCCCTAGCTTAAGGTTTTCGTAATTGTTTTATTTTGTGATTCATCTAATGAAAATACATGTTATGACCATGACTTGTATTCTTTTGATGAATATATATAAGTAGTGTATTTTCGGTTGGGGTTAGGATTGATCTTATATTAGGACAGATTTTGTGGTGTTGGTTTTTTCTTGATTGAATGCATATTTAGCCTAATATAGCTCGATCATCTAGATTAAGGCCTTAGGTAATTGGATGTCATAATCATTGGTGTTTAATTTTCTGAAAATCAATTAAGCGACATGGTTAAACCTAAATGTAAACCAATTTTAGCATCTTGTGTGAGGATTATTAGGATTAATGAACTTAATTTTAGGCTTCTCGTGTTTAATGCCTTTTATTCCAAGTAATCTATGGAACAACTAGGTAAATTCAGAGTAAAAGAGAAAATGAATTCCTATTGACATTAAGTATGACTTGTTTTAGTGAAGTAGATCCTACATGAATCCACATAATAAATTTTAGGTACCTAATCCATTTGAAGTCCGACGCCTTAGCTATTTTTTTGTCATTTAGTCTAATTTAACTACATTTAGTTCATAATTTGCATATTATATATTTTCCTATTTTCTCATTTTATTTATTTTATTTATTTTTTTGAATCAATCAAATCATGGGTTACTGAGTAGTTTTGCATAGTTTAATTTAATATTTCTTACACTTTGGGAATCTCTAGTGTACGATACTCGGATACTCCATTTTATAATACTTGTTGACGAGGTACGCTTACCTCTGATTTGGTATAAGTTAGTCGATTTATATTGTTTTTTTTAGATCACAACAAGATACCACTTTCGATTAAGTATCTTGGTATTCCTATCATTTTTAATAAGCCTCATTTAAAAGACTGCGTAAACCTCTGAGATAGATTCCAAAGCAAGATGCTTTATCGGTGCAAAAAGTCTTTATCCTTTGTAGGAAGGCAACAAGTAATGTCTTATATCCGTATTAATCTGCATGTTTATTATACTAATCACCTCATTCTTTTGAAAAGTTATTGAAGATAGTAGAGCAATACATAAAGAACTTCTTATGGGGAGGTAATCTTAATAAGAAGGCCTAAGTCAAAGTAAGTTGGGATGAAATTTACTGACCTAAGGTATAAGGGGGACTTGGTATTCATTCTATGACTTCAATGAATAAAATCAGCCTAACAATGAGAATTTGAAGACTATATTCAGACTGGAAGATTCTTTAGGTCATGTGGGTGAATGCCTACTTCCTCAATGACAAAAACTTTTAGGAAATAGATATCAAGACTAAAAATAGCTGAATAATGTAGCAAATATTGCAAAATAGGAATATGATTCATCCTTATCTAGTTCATATCATAAGGGATGGCTATAACATGTTTTTTTTGGATTAACATCTAGGAGAAAGAAGGCCTCTAGACCTTGTTCCTTCCTTGTAAGCTTTAAAAGATAGTATTACACAACAAGTTCAATTTCATACCTTCATTTCAGACCAAGGATGGAGATATAGATGCCAAGAATATAGGTGCTTTAGGAGTTCCTCAAAAATTATCAGTCGAATTTTCATAATAGTGACATGGTGGTCTAGAGCAAGGTTCATCTAACGATTTTACAAACAATTCCTACAAGGAAATACTTATTAATCACCTACCAAAGGTTTATTGGTTCAGATTGGTCTGATTTAAGAGTGGCTATCCTAAAGCTACTTTCATACTATGACTTGCCATTAAAAATAGACTAACTACATTGGACATGCATAAGGGAAGTAGGACTGAGATTGATAGAAGATTCTTGCTTTACCAAGGGGAGGAGGAGACAAGGAACCTTTTTGTTTATTTTCATTTTTCTATGAAATTTTAGAAAGCAATACAAATCTTATGTGACCATCAAACTCACTTAACTGAATGGATAGATATTATAAAATGGAGCTTCTCAACAAATGAGTTAGGAAAAGAAGTCTACATTGTGTTTAGGTTGGGGATAAATGCTTATGTTTATGCTGTGTTGCAGGAGAGAAATAAACATAAAATCCAAGGGGAGAAGCTGGATAGAGAAACTTTCACTAACTTGGCTTTAGCCTGGATCAGAGAACTCATAATGGATAAGATGTCAGAGTTGACTCCTTCTGTTTACCTGTTAGAGAGATGGAAACTTAGGGAAACATACACGAGTTAAGATGGCATTCTTTCTTCTCCCATCTTTTTGCTTGTTCCCCTGCTTCTGGTGCATTTTTGGAAACTTTCAAGTCATTCATGTACAATGTTTCGAGAATCTTAGTAAGGCTTGTTGTTTGTGAAGAAGAACTTATTCCTTTCATTAGTAATTGCCTCTGTTTTTATATGTGAAGTTGTTGGCATTTTTATGCTTGATTCATTCTCCCTTAGATCAGTTGGTAGGAGGTTGGTGGTTAGGCAAGCTCCTTTTTAGTTCCCTAGTGTTCTTTGTTTGGCTTTATATTAAGCTGTCACCACGGCATAAAGGAGTTCAAGCAATAATAAGTTTGCAACAGCTTTAAAAAGTATTGCTAAAAGTTATTATAATGCAACAATTTTTCATATGTTGACTTTATTAATATAAAAAGGCAACGATAATCATAATTTATTGCTATAAAATGAAACGGTAATAAAATTAAATAAAGTGTTGCTTTAAAATCTTAAATAAGCAACAACTAGAACTATTACTAATTAAAATAGTTTTAATCAACAATTAAAGTGTTGTCTATATTTTAGATTGTATATTTAATATTTTATTTTTAAATTTAACTTTAAAATATTTTTAATATACGATATTGGATATTTTCAAATATATTTACAAATTTAGAATTTTCTTATTTAAAAGTTTAAAAGATTCTAATCAAGAAGAGAATATCATCATGAAGAACATGAGGTAACAAAATTATTAGATTCACTCTTACATCTAATTATCCTTTACATTAAGATTAATTGCATATTATTTGTACTTATTACTCATTAAATAGAGGTCACAATAAAGTAGTTGTTATTTCATATTTTAGATATATCTACGTGTTTATAAGCATAGTAATTTCAATATAATTCTAATTTATTTCTTTTTTTTAGGAAGTTGATGAGAATTAATGTTAAGTGCTTGTACATATTGGCTTTAATTTTTATTTTGATTAATTCACTTATATATACTCCGTATGGACTAGAAGAAAGATACTATAGTGCACAGTTTAGTTAATGATTTTTTACTATTGTATTTTGGATATATTAATGGTTGAATTTCATAACTCTATATTTTGGATATTTCATACATTAATAATATTTTTAATATTAGATATTATTGTGTTTATAAATATTAGTGCATGCATTTTGAATATGTCATACGTTAATGACTATTTCATTTTGTTGCTAATGAAATGATAAACTGTTGCTTTTACTATTTGTTAGGTTTTTTATGGAACTAAGAGGGTAGTGAATTAGTCTATAAAAATCTTTCACAAACTAAACACTATAACATACACGGAAGCTTAAAAAATAGTATAAATTCACCCAATCAAACAAATATCAATAGTGCGGAATAATAAAGAGTAAGAGAGGAAAGAAAGACACTGGATTTATTCTAATTCGAAGCTATCCACTTCCTTTTAGTCTAGTTCCTAACTCCACTGTTGAGATTTGGTTCTTATTACAACTTCAAAAAGAATATAGCGTTCAATTATAATCCTTTTTCTCAGGCTAAAGGAGTACCTTTCACTTCTTTTTCCTAGGCTCAAGAACAACCTCTCAAAAACTCATAAGAGCAACTCAATAGAAAATTACTTTGCTCAACTTTACTCTATGTAATCAAGAGGCTTGAAGAATGAAATTCACATCATAATGAACTAAACCTCATTAAAAACCTAAGGCTAAAAATCAAATTTTAAAAAAGTTGAATAGAACACTAGTATATTGTGAAAAAAGACTTGTACTTTCAACAAAACTTCTCTTCTCTGTGTCTTAAATTATATAAAAATAACTTATTTATACTCATCAATATATCTGTTGTACAACGGTCCTAATATTGATCGTCCAACGGGGAAAAAAAAAGATTTTACTGTTATGTAATCTAGTGAATCATGTCTTTATCCGCAACTTTAGTAACATTCGATCAACTAATATACCTGGTTTGGTCGGCCGATATGCCAAGTTTAGTTGACTAATAGACTTTTGTTTTCAATGCGGTCGACCAATAGTCCTTTGCTTAGAGTTTGGTCAATCGATTAAACTCATCTAGTCGAGCTATATCAAAACCAACCAACACTCTTTCGATTATACTTCAATTAAACAAGATTAAAGACTTAACTTTAAACCTTTCTTTTAAAAACCTTTATTATCTTAACTTCATACCATCCTAACCAATTAAGATAATCATTATGAGGGTAATATTAAATCAACCACATAAATTTTTTGATTATGCACCTATATGCATATTCTAAAATATGTATGTACGAATGATCAAAGATAAGTCTCTTAAACACACCAACCTAAAATCAAGTAAAGTTTACATTAATCAAAACATAAGTAAACTAATTTAAACTAAAGAACTTCTTCAAACTTAAGTCTTCATTTGATTTTTCGTTTTCTTCTTCGAGACTCCATAATTAATCAACTTGAACTTTGTTCAACCTATCTTTCAAATATACTTGGAAACATACACATTAGTATCAAAGGTTATTTTGTCATTATAATCATATCAAGGAATAGCAATTATCAAAGAATAGTAATTTTCTACTTCCCCTTAACATATGGCTTATATACATACAATATACCCCCTATATAAAATACAATTGTACACACAGATCACATACATTATATAGATACAATATAATATTAACTAAAAGACACATCAAATAATAAGTAATATGGAAAAGTGAAGAAGAGCGATTTTAAATAAGGACATATACTCAAAAGCCTTCATAAGAAGGGGGCAATATCATAAATAAGTAAAAAGTGTAAAACATCAAAAGTAGCATCTGTACATCAATGTAAAACAAAAAAATATCCTCATGAAACTGAAGGGGGATGTGGAGGAAGTCGGAAAAGAATCTCGTATAACAAGGAATTATGCTTACGAAGTAGAGTAGAATGCTTGTGAAACTCGGTGGAATGCTCATTAAGCTAATGCCTTACACGAGTCAGCTTGGGATGGATGAGAACAATCTTGGACTCTACAAAAATAAGTGAAGGATTAGCATATGTACCAAGTATAGGTGAAGAGATATCCTCATCATCAACAAAGGGAAAGGGTACAATCTAACTTTGAATGGGCTTAGTATCTCCACCATGAAGTGCAAAATCACAATTATCAGCTGAAATTATAGGAATAGCAAGATTCTCATGAAGTATAAAGGTGGCAGAGTATTGTAACTGAGCATCATTAGAAAGTATAGGTGTGACTGAGCGCTACTCTTGATGAAGATGTCGAGTGATGCAACCATCAACAACTTGAAATCTTATACACTTTAAGGATTTTTTTATCAAAAAAGGAATACTGCTCAAAGTCATCTTCTATAGGTGGAATGTTAAAATAATGGAAAATGTTACCAAGAATCAAAGGATAGGGAATATGTTGGCCCCTTTTCTTACCTCAGAAAACATAAATCATGTTATGTAAGATGAAACCGCCTAAGTGGATTCTCTCACCAAGCATTAGGGTAGATAAAAATCAAAGTTCATCGTATCCTAGGTCATTGTAATGACCACTAGTAGAGAGAAAGTTATATTTGATGAAAAGGTGATAGAATTTTGGTATGACGTTCAAGTTTCTAATATCCTTAGGTTTTTCAGTAATTCCTTCCTCACTCTCTAACTTAAAGATTGTCTTAACTCTCTTGGCTACAGAATGAGTGGCATCAAATTTCGACATACAGTTATAATGGGAGAACACATGAGAAATAAGAATACCAATGATTTTGTTTATAATATCTCTAGATAGGTGAATAGGGACATTCTCTACTCTAGATAAGATGATATACTTATCATTCTCCTTATTACAGTAAAAGAGACGGACAACCTTGGAATAAGTTTCAGCTGAAAGAGTGAGAAGAGGCTCCCACCCTTAATCAAGGAAAAATTGAACAAGGTCTTTTTCTTTGAAGAAATCTAGATGATCAAGGGAAATGACATGGTTTTCGGAGAGTTTCTTAGAAGCACAGTCTTAAAATTGACCAAAATCTACATCTAGGTAATCACTGTCTTGGCTAGATTAGGATCTCCTACATCTGGCAGTACTACCACCTTGAGTCCTAACCATGGTGAAAATTTTAAAAATACAAGACTTTAAACAAGGAGTAAGAATAAAACACATAAGATAGCTCTAAGAGTAGATAAAGTGCATAAGAAATACTAATTGTTAGAGTCAACACCTCAACCTATAGAGATTGAAGATAATAATGACTAAAGGCTTTGAAAGATTTAAGGAACTAAACACATTCCTATATGCATACATGATATGCACAAGATATTTTAAAACTTCTAACCACCTTAATTCACACCTTACAAGGACATTTTTCTACAAAAAGAAATTTCGTTAAAGAACACTAAGACTTCTTAAAATAATTCCAAAAGAATGTATTTTAAACAACAATTAAAAGAAAATAATTTCAAATGGTTTAACTTTAAAAAAAGCATAAACCTTAAACATAATTCCTAATAATTGGGGAAAATAGATGATTTAGATAATTTAGTAAAATTGATTTAACAAAAGTATTTAAATGAATTTCAAATACCTTAATTTTATTTAAATAATAATTTAACTAGAAATTCAAATAAACCTTAAATTGTCAACATGAAATTAGGGAAAATAGAATTAAATTAAAGCACATGTAATTGACTACACAAAACCCTTAGGTGAACATCTAATTGAAGTTAAAAGGGATCAATTTTAAGGAAATCATAAAAATTAAGCAAAAATCTATATAAACCATAATCACAAAATTTAAAATTTGGGGAAAATCAAACTTAAGCATATTGGATGTTCTACATCCCTAATTATACTACTAATTGTAAGAAACTATAACTAATTCAGGCTAATTTCTCAATTCAAGCAAAAAATTCCAATTCAGAAACCCTAAGGTTCTAATAATCCTAAATTAATGCAAACTATGCTTAATTAAAGCTATAAGGTATAGGGCTATGGGGCTATGGACTGAGTTACTAGGAGTAAAATGGATACTTTGCCGCCGCCTGAAGCTCGTCAAAGGGAGAAAACACAAAGGAGATACTACGGAGATGGAGGAGAGATAAGGTCAAAGCTTTTTCAGAGGATAAACAGGTGGAGGAAGGTCGTGCAAGCCTCTAAGACCCAAACTTTAGTGCTTTGGAGGCTAAAAAATGCACGAAATACGTCAAGGAAGCTTTGGAGAGAAGCGGTTATGGCAGAAGAAGAAATAGGTGCTAGAGAAAAAGGAGAGTAAGGGAAAAAAAAGGTGGAGGTTTGTTATATCACGACATTTTTTAGATCGCAAGTTGACCGAAAAAATTATTCGATTAACTGACAAACATTTGGTGAACTGAACAAAGCGTTCTATCAACCAAAAGGTCAAGGCGTACAAAAACAATAAGCTTTCATCCAAGGAAAAATTTAAAAAAAATTCCAAGAAATTATTTACAAACATCTCACTATAATTAGGTACCTTTAACATGTTTATTGCCATATCTTTACTTGTTTAATAATAAAGATTTCTTTTTATTTTAGAAGGCACCTACAAAATAGAAATTCAATGAACTTTTGTATCTATATCAACTTTGGTCCATGAGTGTTACTTTTGTACCTTTCACGGCTGAATAAAATTGCATTCACATTTCTTAAATGAGCATAGAAAAAATAATGAACATGTCTATTTCTTTCACAATAAGTAAAAAATAAAAGAGTGAAAGATTTATATGTATTCCTTGGTTTATAATAAAACCTTGGTTGAAATTATTGCCTAGGTTGAGATAAGGTTTTAGTCTTATTGAATCGACATTGAGAAAATTTTTTAGGTCTTGATCCATATATGAATGCATGATGCCTAGGATGAGTTCTAATTGAAGATGAATTTTAAATAACCTTAGGACATTCATCTTCTAAGTTCTTTCCCTTTACAGAAATGGTTTTACTGGTTGATACTCCATTACTATAGCCTAATCCATGTTTATCGTTTCCCATTTTCTAAATACTTAACGTGGTTTCTAGTTTTTCTTTACCTTTTGTAAATTTTGATAGTGATTTTTTAAGTGTTTCCACTTGTGTCTTCAAGGCCATATTTTCATTCAATAATTCATCATTATCTTTGGTCATCACATCTAAGTCCTTTCTAAAATTATCATTTTCTAATTTACACTCATCTATTGCTTTTATGGTTTCCAAATTTTTATCTTATTTGGCCTTCTTTTTCTTAGCCAAATCTCCTACGAAGTCTAATAGTTCTTCATACATATATTCAACTTCAATTTCATCATTTGAGTTAGGGCTACTTACCTTATCGTGTGCTACGAAACACATGTCTATGATTTCTTCTTTTTTAGATTCACTTGAATCACTCCACACTGCTTTTAATGCTTTCTTTTTTGTAATATTTTGTTTCCTTCTTTTCTTTCTTTTCATCTTCTTGAAGATGCGACCTCAAGTGCACTTTTTCATCACGCTCAAAACATGTTTTATTAGATAATTTTATTTTAGAGTACTTACCTTCCTTTTTGTAGATTAGAGTTTTTCTTCAAATGAGCTTCCTTAAGCCTTTTGTAACAAGTGCGACAAACTCTTCTTCACCACTTCCATAAGATGTTTCTTTATTTTCAATTTTATCCTTCTTTGTTGGTTTAAAGACTATATTCTTCTTTTTGGGTGCATTTTCTTCTTGTATGTCTTTTAACACCATTTTATGTGTAAGTAGTGAATCGACTAACTCTTTGAGTAATAGAACATTGAGATTCTTTGCTTCTTATATTACTGTCACTTTAGGTTCCCAAGACTTTGGTAGAGACCTTAAGATCTTCCTATCAAGCCTCATATTAGAGTAGGTCTTACCTAGATCCTTTAAAATACTAATAATATTGTTAAAGTGAGCATACATCAAAGAAATATTTTCATCTTGCATTATTTTAAACAATTCAAATTGATGAGTAACTATGATAATTTTTGTTTCTTTACTTGATTCATGCCTTCATGTGTAATTTATAATGTATGCTATATTTCATATACGGTGTCACATACTAAGGACACAAAATGAAATATGCATGGCTTTACTGTTTAACAAGGCTAATTTCTTTTCTTCAACATTTAGTTCTTTGTCATCCTTAATCACAAGTTCATTTCCTACTAGTTTTGAAGGTAGGGTGGTCTTTTCGGAAACAACAAGCCACAAATCAATAATCTCATTTCTTAAATAATATCTCATCCTAGTTTTCTAATACAAGGAATTATTACTATCCAAATAAGGTGCTCTTTGTTTATTTTAGCCTTTAAGGCTAGAAGAAAAGGAATCAAAGTTATGCATCATTTGTACCATATGATCTTTACTCACTAATTTGTTCGAATTAATCTACTGTGAGACCTACACTTTGATACCGATTGTTAGGTTTGTTATAGCACTAAGAAGGGGATGAATTAGTCTTTAAAAATATTTCACAAACTAAACACTATAACATACGCAGAAGGCTTAAACAAATAGAAAAAATTAATCCAATCAAGTAAATATCAAAAGTACAGAATAATAAAGAGTAAGAGAGGAGAGAAAAACACCATATTTATTCAAGGTGGAGTTATCTACTTACTCCTAGTCTAGTCCCCAACTCCACTGTTGAGATTTGGTTCTTATTACAACATTAGCAAGAATATAACGTTCAATTACAATCCTTTTTTCTAGGCTAAATGAAAATCTTTCGCATACTTCTTTTTCCTAGACTCAAGAATAATATCTAAAAAACTCATCAGAACTACATAATAGAATGAAGAGGCTTGAAGAATGAATGCACACCACAATAAACTAAACTTTACCACAAAAAAAAAAAAAAACTAAGACCAACAATCAACTTGAAAAAAAAGGTTGTATAAAACACTCATATATTGTGACAAAATACTTGTACTCTCGGGAAAACTTCTCTTCTTTGTGTCTTAAGTTGTATAAAAAGAACCTATTTATACTTATCAATATATCTGTTGTACAACGATCTTAATATTTGCTGTCCAAAGGGCAAAAAACATATAAATAATTTGACCGTTGTGTAATCTGACGAATTATGTCTTTATCTACAATTTTAGTAATATTCGGTCGACCGATATGCTTGATTTGGTCGACCGATAGACTTTTATCTTAATTTTGGTTAGCCAACCTACATTTGATCAACCGATAGTCCTTTGCCTAGAGTTCGGTCAACCAATTAAACTCATCTGGTCGACCTATATCAAAACCAACTAACACTCTTTCGATTATACTTTGATTAAACAAGATTAAAGACTTAACTTTAAACCTTTCTTTTAAAAACCTTTATTATCTTAACTTCAAACCATCCTTAACAATTAAGATAATCATCAAGAGGATAAAATTAAATCAACCACATAAACTTCTTGATTGTGCACCTATATGCATATTATAAAATATGTATGTATGAATGATCAAATATAAGCCTCTTAAACACACCAACCTAAAATAAAAAAAAGTTTACATTAATCAAAGCATAAGTAAACCAATTTAAACTAAAGAATTTCTTCAAACTTGAATCTTCATTTGATTTTCTGTTTTCTTCTTTGAGACTCACTAATTGATTAACTTAAGCTTTATTTAACCTATCTTTCAAACATACTTAGAAATATACATATATAGAAAGTAGATTAGAATTATTTTAAAACAACTATACCTATAAACATGTTGATACATTTAAAAAATAAATTACCAACTACTTTATATATAGGAAGTACATTAGAATTATTTTAAAATAACTATACCTATAAACATGTTGATACATTTAAAGAATAAAATACCAACTACTTTATATATAAGAAGATGATGATTATTAGTGAATAAGGAAGTAGTTTCTAAAGGAATATGAAGTGCCTATATTGGTTTTATTTTATATTTTAATTGATACATTTAATATTCCATATAGACTAGAGGAGCATAATATAAGTGTAAGTTTTACCTAATGACTTTTGCCTATCGTATTTTAGATATGTTCTAGATTGAATTCTACAAATCCATATTTTGATTATCGTATTTTGGATATGGCATACATTAATATATGTATGATTACTTTAAATGTTATATATTGTTATCTTAATGAACATTCGCTACGATAAAAAGAGTTTTAAGCAACAATAAATTTATAATAATTTTACATTGTGATTATAAACATTAGTAAACAGTAACAATTTTTAAAGTATTATCTTTAATGAAAACAATAACTTATTGCTATATATTGAACAATACAATAAAATTGAAAAATTGTTACATTAAAATCTTATATATGCAACCATTGAAACTATTGTTACTTAAAACAACCTTAAGTAACAATAAAAAATATTGTTATTTTATAGTATGTACCTTTAATATATATATATATATAAACATGTAAAGTAATGAAAATTGAATTGTTGCTTTTATTTATTTGATAATATGTGGATTTTTAAATTATAATTACATATTTTCTCATTTTTGAAAACAAATTTAAAAATAATTTTTATTTTTAAATTATTTAAATTATTATTCTCTCTCTATATATATATATAATAGATAAATTTCCATCATAACGTACTTATTTTGACTAACTTATTAATCAAGTCAAGTAATAGCTTGATTAAATAATCAATGAAAGATTGAATTTAAAATTTTTGTTTTAAATAGTAATAATTTAAATATCTTTCTTAACACTCTTAACTATCCCTTCAAAATAAAATTGTTTTTTATTTTAAAAAATAAAAACTCTTTAAAAGTTCAATTATTAACATTTTAATAAATTACTTATCTCTCTTTTTCCCTTTATGTAATATATAAACATATTTCAAATTGGTTTTTATTTTAATAAAGTCTACTATAGAGAACATGGAAAAATAAAAAAATTTTAAAAAAGAAAAAATCTTCTCTCTCTCTCTCTCTCTCTCTCTCTCGCACCCTTTTATTTCTCGTGTATTGTGTATTGCTTGTTGTTTTTCTTGATGCTCACCTTTAAATCTTCCTCTCATGCCCTTTTGTAACTCTCATACTCTCTTCTTCTACTACTTTTTCTAGTACTCATTTTCTAAAATTCGTGTTGTTTTCTAGTATTCATTTTCTATAATTTGTGTTCTCTTCTCTCTTTTTTTTTTTCATATTAGCTACTTGTGTGACTTGGGGTTTTATGCATCATGGATCTTCTTCTTTTGATCTCTCTATATTTGATGTTGTTAGGTTTATATCATTTGGTTCTTTACAATTTGTGTGTATGTGTGTGTGTGTGTGTGTGTGTGTTTTGTCTTTTTCTCTTTCAATATTCGCTAGTTGTGTGATTTAGGTTTGATGCCTTCTGAGTTTTCTTCTTTCAATCTCTTTGTTAGTATTCTAAATTTAGGCAGTTAGATTTCACGAATAAAGGACAAGTTTTGTTGGTATTTTTGTTTCAATCTATTTGTTGGCATCCCAGAGTTAGGGACTTTAGATTTCATAAATAAATGTTCAACATCACAAAACTGATCCTAGGAATTACTTCATAAACTGCAGCTTCATTTCTAAGACATGAAACTCCATTACTGTATAAATGGCTAAAGCATTCAAACAGGAAGCAAATAGAGCGTAATGTAAAGTTTCTCATAGATGCTATGGCGTTTTTATAGATGGGTAAAAGGTTTAAATATGATGGCCCAAATTGACCAATTAGAACAACTACTTCAACAAAATGTTTACACCAAACTCAATCTAGTGTCTGCTTTATGCAATGATTACTATATTTTCTTTTTGAGATTTCAGAACTATTAAAGGACGACAAATTTCGTTCTATTTAAAAAGTTTGTTATTATTATTATTATTTTGGTGAATTCTCCTCCTTTATAGAATCTTAGAGCCTTAATCTTACATTCACTTTCTTTCTTAACAAGAGCTTTAAATCTTTAAAAGGCATAAAATGGCTCTAATTTCTCCTTTAAGAAATTTATCCACATCTTTCTTAAAAAGTCATTAATAAAGAGAGAGAAGTATCTATTCTTACTAAAGGAATAAGGCAAAATTGGACCACATATATCAGTATGAAAGAGATGTAATAACTCCTTGGAACATGTAGTGGCTTCCTTAGGAAAACTTTTTCTTGGATGCTTTCCAAGCAAGCATCCCTAATATAATAGATATTGATGATCAAAGGCAATCCTAACACCATTACTTTCTCACTTAATAACTTTAATCTTATGAAATTTAGATGTCTAAATATTAGATGTTGAAGTCTAGAAGAGTCTTTGATGTAAACTTGAAGACATGTTTCCACATTATTTTATATGTTAATTAAGAATATTCTACTTCTTATCATTGACCCTTTGACTATCAAATTATTTATTTGATCTTTTATTGAAAAAGGTATGATCTTTAAGACGAGTATCATAACTTTCTCTAAAAGTTGTTTTCTTCCCAAACTTGGTAGATTATTTTTCATGTTTGGAACATAATATATATTTGAAACGAGTTCATACCTTCCATCTTCCAAATCGATTAAGATGTTACCTTTATCTTTGATAGGTATCTTAGATGCATCTTCAAACATAACGTTGCCAATTATGAACTCATCAAGTTCCATAAATATATCTTTGCTCCCATATGTATGATTATTAGCACCAGTGTCCAAGCACTAAGAGCTCTTTTTCACAACTAGTGTCTATGCATTAAACGTTAGTGTCCAAGCACTAAGTGTTTTTTTTCCATTAGCATTGGCATGCTTCCACTTCCATACCTTCTTGTAGATGAATATCTTTGTCCTCTTCCTCCATTATTAGATGGCCTAAAGCCTTCTTATCTTTGTCTTCCACATCCTCTACCACAACCTCTTGTTATTTGGCCTTTTTAGGTTCTAAATTTTCTTTCATTTTCATGCAAAGTTGACTTTGGTTTGAAAAATATGTTTTAAGACCACTTACTTCCTCTTTTACCTTTTTTCATATTCTTCAAGTGAGCCTTTAAGATGTTTAATAGTCATAGCCTCTAAATCTTTTATTTCTTCAATGGTCACTATAATATATTCAAATTTTGAAATTAAAGAACGGAGTTTTCTCTATCACTCTTGTGTTAGTGGTAGCTTCTCTATTATTTCTCATTTCGTTAAATGTGACCAAAACTCTTGCAAATTGATCACTTTTTATTTCATTCTCTTTTATATGTAAAACTTCAAATCACTTCCAAAAGTTTTGAGCCACACTTTTTTATTCTCTTGTATCCTTTGCATGATACTTTGAGCTTCTCCCATACTTCTCTAGAAGTGATCGAGGTTAAGATCAACTAAAAAACCCATGTACAAAACTAACATCTACCAATAGTTTAAAAATATTTCTATAAAGTATATAGATAATTTCACAAACTGTTTAAGTATTTCTCAAAACTATCAAGATATTTCTTCAAGGTATCTAGATATTGAAAAAGATATTTCAAAATAAAAATATTTCTAGACATTTTTTTAAAAAATTAAGTTGTGTTTCTAATCTTTTAAAGTTATACAAGTGACGCATTTCCTTAACCAAATACTTAAAATCTAAAATAAGCTTATATTCCAATAAATTTGAAATGTAAAGCTCATATATCTTTTTCACTTTAGGCCAAACTCGCAATACTTTCTCTAGGAAAAATGCAACTAACGAAGTAAATCATGGCAATCAACATACAGATGAAAGAGATGTTAGTGCATGTACCTATGCTTTACTTTGAACCTTGTTGCCCTAAGCACCAAAATGGTCTTTCTCTCAAGAAACTGAATTACACTGCCAAACTCCACCACAAAACTTAAGCAACGAGAGACAAGTACATTGTAATGCCCAATTATTTGCCCATAAATCCACATGCTCTGATATCACTAAATGTAATGCCCAATTATTTGTCCGCAAATCCACTTGCTTAAAAACCACTAAATGTAACATTCCCAAAAATCAAAACTACAATTAGCTATACAACTAAACTACTTCTAAACAAGAAAATCAAACTTGTAATTAGGTAAGGGTGAGCTAACAATTCAGTAAGAATTTCCTTATTGTACCCTTATAATATCCATCTCATATAAATAGTTAAACTATAATAATTATTTATGAATATCATATATATACAATAATATACCAACATATCTTAACACATTCTAATACATATAACATAAAAATCTATGAGATGCACAAATGTTAATCCAATTATCAATTTTAAGTAATTCTAGTAATTCGCTTTATTATAGGCTCAGCTTAATTTAGTAGATTATATCTTATAGTTCTTCAGCTTAATGACTTTCTCTCAACTCTATATGGATAATCAAATATCATATTGCATATGTGCATATGTGTGTGTATATATATATATATATATATCTAGCATAGTATATCTCTCAAATTTATCACATCTAATACCCCTACCCCTTTAGTTCCTAGTCGTTATATCCTCAGAACTCAAGATATCCTAATATCATTTTGGTATCTAGCCTCAGACCCAACATTTACGGGACTCAGGATGTTGTGGTACTACTCCATATACAAGTGCCTAACCGCATCAATATTATATCATATCATCTCAACCTCAAATCATAATACGCATCAATCTAAGATGACTAAATATATCCTAACCTAGGCAAGCTACCTTTTTATTCCTTAATCTCAATCTGTTAAACAATCTAATTCTCATTTAAGTTCCTACATTATGCATATTACTAATTATAATTAATTTTATATCTTAATTTTCAATTTTTATTATCCAAAAATGTAGATACTCATGATACAATAATTTGTAATAGAAGATTCATAGCTATCTCTTTCAATCCAACAAATTAGATAATCCCATTATTCATATTATTTAATCTAAAATGCTTATGCCCATAATGTAATATTTTGTAATAGAGCAATCATAGATTATTACATTTATCACAATTGATTAACATAATTCAACAATTCACAACTAAATGAAAAATTGTAGTGAAATTCACGAATTTATTAATAAAGGAAAATACCATATCACATTATTAATCAAATAATCATATAGTGTATTATCCATATTTAATCATTAATTAATCTAATTTCATACTTTAAGAAATACAATATCATAACAAAATTTATTAACTAAGTAATATCATAAAATAATTAACATATACTATCAATACATATACTATCAATATCTTACATGTAAACACGTTTAATCTAAATAATTAACATAATTAAATATTTCCAAAATGAATATGATATCATGAAAAAATTTACTAATTCAATAATAAAAGGAATTATTTTTGAAAAACTTCTAAATTTCACATAATCAATTAAATCATATAAGTTTACATATAACTATAATATTATAAGAGTGCATATAATAAATCCTTACCCAATTTCCAGAAATCTAAATTTCTTAGATCATGTCAAAATCTCAACTATTGATCCACTGACCTACATATTTAATAAAGTTCATTAGGTCAAAAGTTAAACTTAAAATTCCAAAATTTCCCACATCACTTCAAAAATACTAAGAATTCCTAAAATGTTCTTATAACACTTCAAAATTACCAAAAAGCCTTTTCAAACTCTTAAAATCACCAAAATGCCCCTTTTACACTAATATTCCAATTATGCCCTCAAACCTTTTAAAATATTCAAAAATGTCCTTACAAAACTCTTAACACCAATTCTGCCCTTAATAAAATCTAAAAATACCTAAATCACCCAAACATAGTCATTTTTCTAACATACCCTCACCCATATCCTACAATTCCAATAATACCCTCCAAAATATCCTTTTTCCATTTTTTATTTTCTTTTCTTTCCCTTTCATGCAACTCTCTTCTTCTTCCCTAAGCTTCTTCTTCTTCTTCTTCTTCTCCAATGACCTTCACTAATGGTGCCTTACTAACTACTCTCTCTCTCTCTTGCCTTGTTTGCTTCCTTTTGTTTCTTCTCCTCTTTCTCCTTTGCTTCTTCTTCCTCCTTTTCCTATTCCCTTTATCTCCAACAATTCTCGTCATCAACAATCCCTCTCTCTATCAGTCTACTCCACCAAACTCCTTTCTATTTTCTCCACATCTTACAATAGATGTCCAAAACCAAACAATCAACCAAAGCAAATTGACAAGAAAGTAAAATAAGAATCGACAAGTAAGATCGAAGCTCACTGCGACAAGAAGTTTCAAATTCTAATAACACATGTTAAGGGTTAAATTTGTAGTATTCTTGAATGTTATTTAATGTTAATTTAACCCTATTTTAGTGCTTAAATGTTTTATTTATGTGTTATTATGTTTAATTTGCATTAGGGAGCTTAAATATGAAGATTGGAGTCAAAAATATGAAAGTTGGACAAAAAGTTAACTCAAAAGTCAAAGGACAACGGCCCCCTATGTAGGGTGACGTTATCCTACTGTAGGGTGCCATTGTCCCCCGACAGAAATTGCAGTTTGAAGCAGGATGAACATGGTGCCGTTGTACATGAACAGGGTGTCATTGTAGGTCGGTGGGGTGCCGTTGTACCACGTGCAGCAGCCATTTTTGACCTAAATCTTCAATATTTGCAGCTTGGCTTCTTCCTCCACTTGCAACTGCTCAATCCCTATATAAAGGGGCCTCTCCCAGACATTTTAAACATCAGTTTTAGGATCAAACACACATTAGTTTCAGATCAAAGTAGTCTTAGGTTGTTTTTCATTTCTTTCTTTTGTA
>JAOXYD010182538.1:0-23480 GCA_028565735.1 Pinacopodium congolense | reverse complement strand
TTGATTCATTATATTTCTATAGAGTCTCTTTAACTCTTATGAAGTTATTTAACCTATTTTTGTGATTTTATAAGGTAAAAATCATTTGCTTATAGGGCTGCAACTTATATACAACACATTAGACAACTTATGAATGCTTTTGTTTTGTTCTTGATTTAATCCTTCTATTTTGTGCCTTAATTTCATTTTTATTATTGCAATATATTGTTAACTAAAACTTATATGCTGTGTTGAGTTTATACATTTTAGTAGATTAAAATAATTTTTATTAGAATTGAAACTTATATGCTGCAGATTTTAATATATTGTATATTATGATGTTTAATTTGATTTTTTGAATACAGTAATCTCAAATTTATTGCATCAATCACCTTGTTTATGATCTATTGAGGTGTTAAGAAGCTTGTTATATCCTTTAAAGGTGCATTTTGGTTACAAAATTTAGAGATTTAATTGCATTGATTGTTAATTGTAGCATAGGCTACTCTATGCCTTTAAAATAGAGTTAATAGGTTACTCTTCACTTAAGATAAATAAGATTTGAATTACCTTGATTATTGAATGTGAATTTGCATTAGTTTATGCTATATGAGTATAAAGGAATGCGTTGATTTCCATGTTGCATAAGTTGTATTGCGAGCTCCTTTGAGCATTGAATTTGATCAAGAATTTTTTAAGCTATATAAGTTTAATTCAAGGCTTAGGTAGCCTGAATTTAGAGATTATTTTTTGGGAAGAAAATTATATAATTTTGGTTTTACAAAAAAGGGTTACTCTTTACTTATTTAAAGGAAGATTAACGGGTTTTTATTGACTCATTGATAAATAAGATTGTGTGGGTTTCTCTTAATCCTTGTAAACAAGATTGTAAAGGATTACTCATCAACCTTTTGTGAGAAGTAAGATTATAAGGGTTACTCTTCACCCTCTTTGTGAGAAGTAAGATTATAAGTAGTTAGAGAAGGATGTAGGCCATCTTTGGGATAGTCGAGCCTTTATAAATCGCTATGCACTCTCTTCCATTTACTCTTTATATTTTTGCAATTGAGTTTATTTCTTATTGATTGAATTTGATTCTTTTTTTCATAAGCATATCATATCACTATAGATTGAATTTTGGTTTTGCGATTTATATAATTAAAATTGACTTAAGTTGTTTAACTTAGTGAATTTTTTAAAATATTCAATTAACCTTGTTCTTAAGTGCCATAGGTCTTATAATATGCATCTTATACTTGAAAACTTTAACCAATGCTCTTGTTCTTTATTTTTTGTTATTTTTTCTTTGGAACTATTCTGGAACTTCTTTCATAATACAACAGTCATTTCCAACATTGATGAAATTTTTTGCTAATACCTAATTATTTTATTTTCTATTATGGATTTTTTTCTAGCTATCTTGTTTATTATACAACTGAATTTTACTTAGATTTATTATTACTTTTAACTTCCCCATTTTGTCTCTCATTAATGGGGTTGAATTTACGCTTAATTTGATGCTTGTTTGTCTAGGTTGGTCTGGGACTTAGGTTAAATGTCATGAAGTAGGAGTTATTTCTAAGCTTGATCACCCATTAAGTAACTTTCTAATACAAAAGCTATGGATGAGCGTGTGATATGTAATAGTCCATAGCAATTCCCGAGAGTAGTAATAGGTTAGCTGAATTTGTTAGGATACTTAATCAACTAACCTAGGGTCCCATACCTTTAGGTTACACCTTCTAAGCTTGTGAGTAGGTAACCTTAATGGTTAAAGCATCTTCACTATTAAATCTAAAGAGCTTGTTCTAGGTTATAGATGGGGAGAGGGGCATTTCTAGAGCTTGTTAGATTTGCCTAATTTAGAGGAACTAATTGCTTAAGAGCTTATTCGAGTCTATAGGCTATCACTATGACTAAAGTACCTCTTATTTAGATTTAAGGATCAATGATCATCCAGAAATCCTAAAGTTATCTCTAACTTACTTCTTTGCTACTGTTATTAGTCTTGTCTAAATTTGATTTGTGTTTGTCTCTTTGTTTGTATTACGTTTTTATAGCTTTTTATTATATGAACTTATGACTTTTGGTAATAGAATGCTTTGTTTAATTTTCTAGCAGCTTTCCCTTTAATTTCCAGTAGCTTTAGTTGTTTTTTTAGTATGTTTGTTCATTTATTTTCTGTTTTTGTTAATTTAATTATGTTAGGTTAGATTTTCCTTAGGTAAGAGAATATTGATGGAATAATGAATGGATAATTGTGAGAATTGACATGATTTATATTAGGAATTGTGTTTCTCATTGAGATTGAATTGGAATTTTGGTTTACTGCCATGAATTAGGGATTAATAAATAGGATTGGCTATCTTAGGTGTAATTCCAATTTAATTGTTAGGTTTTAGCTTTTGATCCGTAATTTTCATTAGCTAAATCCATAAATGGTGATAGGTTAAATGAATTTGTAGGTAAACTTAATAAATTAGCCTAGGATTCTAATTCTCTAAGTTATACAATCCGATCTTACGAGATTGTAGCTTAGGTTAGTCATTATCTAGCATGTAATACTGTCACGCCATTAAATCTAGAGAGCTTTTTCTAGGTTGTGACGTGATTAGGGACAAATTTTTATTGTATAGGATTTGTCTAAAATCAGAGGAACTTAGGATTCAAAAACTTGTTTAGATCCATAGTTTAGCATCTTAGACAAAGAAGAAAATATATAGTTTCAATGATCGATTATAAATCCTAAATCCTGGACACATCTTCTTCCTAGCTTTCTTTTATTATTATCTGTTTCTCTTTGTTTGTGTTCTTATTTATTGTTTTTTTTTCATTTGTTGTCTTTTCTATTTGTTTTTTAGTTCAAAAAAATTCAAGGGATTTTCTTTTCTTTTCTTTTTCTTTTAGTGCAATGTTAGTAATAGTTGTAAACTCACCTTAGCTCCTAGTGGGATTGACACTGGCTTGCCCTATTACATAGTTAGTTAAGTAATTTATTATTTGATAGTTTACGATGAGATACTAATACAGGTGCTACTCATACATCCATTGCAAATAGAATGGTTGTGAAGTTTGGTTTGAAAGTGAGAAAAAGCATCAATAGGCTGAGAACTGTGATTCCTCTGTATGATTTTGATGTGATCCTTGGCATTGATTTTCTGAGGCAAAACAAGGCTACATTTTATCCCTACTTAGGTGGATTAATAATCATAGGAGGGCAGGATCCTCAGTTCATAAAGTGTGGGTAGATTTTTGCAAAGGGAAATGACAAGCAGAAATCCTCTATCATCTTGGCTATGGTTTTGAAGAAGGGACACAAGCATGGTGAGGATACTTTTCTTGTAACTCTAGTGGAAGTGAAGGGGGGGTTGACCATGGAAATCCCTAGCATTGTTGCTGATTTGCTGGATCAATACAAGGACATGATGCCTTTGGAGTTGCTAAAAGAACTCCCACCTAGGAAGGCAATTGAACATCAAATTAAGTTGGAACTAGGTGTAAGAGCTCCTGTCCAAGCCCTTTACTGAATGTCCCCTATGTAGCTCAAGGAATTAAGGAAGCAACTGGGAGAACTCATGGAGGTAGGCTACATTCAGCCCTCCAAGGCACCAAGTGGAACTCTAGTCTTATTCCAAAAGAAGGAAAATGGGTCATTATAGATGCTTGTGGATTATAGGTCATTGAATAAGATTATAATTAAAGAACAACTATCTAGTTTCATTGGTGCAAGACCTAATGGATAGGTTGAGCAAGGCCTTCATGTTTTCTAAGTTCGATTTATGATAAGACTATTTTCAAGTTAGGATTGCAAATGGTGATGAACCAAAGACCACTTGTGTGACAAGGTATGGACCCTATGAGTTTCTTTTTGTGCCTTTTAGCTTAGCAAATGCCCCTGTAAATTTATGTAATCTAATGAATAATGATTTATATGAGTTCTTAGATGATTTAATAGTGGTTTACTTGGATGACATAATAGTGCATAGTAGTAGCTTAGTAGAGCATGATTCTCACTTGAAACAGGTGCTAGCCAAGTTAAGGGAATAAGTTTTATGTCAAGATGGAGAAATACAAATTTTCTAAGGTTGAAATCAAGTTCTTGGGGCACTTGGTCAGTAACTAGCAAGTAAGGATGGATCCTAGTAAGGTGCAAGCAATTATGGAGTGATTGGCACTTAGAAAAATCCTTAAGTTACAGTCTTTGCTTAGCTTAGCAAATTACTATTGTCCATTTATTGAGGGATACTTCCGCAAGGTGGCACAACTCATGGACCTACTAAAAAAGGGGAAGTAATGGGATTGGTTAGACCCATTGTTTGGTTGTTTTTAAGAAGCTTAGACCAACTATAGCATCAAAACCAATCTTGAGACTACCCATCTTCAAACTCCCCTTCGAAGTTCATACTGATACATCTGACAAGACAGTTGGAGGACTGTTAGTGTAAGAAGGACATCTCGTGACCTTTAAAAGTAGGAAACTGAGTACGGTAGAACAAAGACACTCAACACATAAGAAAGAAATGGTGGTAGTAGTTTATTGCCTAAGAGTATGGTATGTCTGCCTGTTAGGTCCAAAATTCACTGTTAAGATAGACAATGTGACAAACACCTTCTTTAAGCTGCAAAAGAAGCTATTGACCAAGAAAGATATATGGCAAGAATTCTTAACTAAATATGATTTTATGTGGGAACATAAAGTTGGAATTTGTAACTAAGTGGTTGATACACTTAAGTATAAAAGAGATAATAGATGCATTATATAATCTATTTAGAGTTGATGTAGAATTTATGGACATAATTCGATAAGGAGGGAAGATAGAACAACTACTACCATTTAGTATAAGAAGTGCATGATGGATTTACCAAACATTATTGGCTTGGAGATGGAACGATTTGTAGTTCAGGAAGGTAGATTATATGTGCCCTACTTTATTAGATTAAGGAAAGAATTGCTGAATGAATCAAATGATGCTCTATAGGCAGGATGTCCTGGTAGGGAAAGGATGATGACACTCTTGTCTAAAACTTTCACTTGGCCACAAATAGGGCAGGATATTGAAACTTACTACAATATGTCCTTAGATTGCTAATAAGACAAGGTGAAGAGGCAAAAGGAGGTAAGTTTACTTTGACCCCTTCCCATTACAGAGAGACCATTGCTATTACTCTCAATGGATTTTTTTGTGGGACATTCGAAGGTAGATGACAAAGTTTCTGTGTTGGTTGTGATTAATTGATTTTCCAAGTATGTTGTCTTTATGACTACACCAGTATTTTATTTAGCAGAGATGGCAGCTGATCTATTCTATCGAGATTTTGTCAAATACTTTGATGTTCTAGCAGATGTAGTGAGTGATAGAGATCCATGTTTTACTGACTGGTTTTAGACAACTTTGTTTAAAATGATGGGAGTTAAACTCAAAATTTTCACTACTAATCACCCCCAAATAGATGGGAAAACTGAGATGATCAATGCACTACTTAAAGACTACCTAAGGCATTATATGAGTACAAGTAAGAAAAATTGGCTAAGTCTTTTGAATAATGCATAATTTGCCTACAACCTCCATTAATCTTCTATAATAAGGAAAAGTCCCTTTATGTTGGTATTAGGACAATAGTCTCTAACTCCCTTGGAGATTTCTAGGCAGTAGATGGGAGGAAAGTGCTTTGCTACATATAAATTCGTGAGAGATAAGCAAGATCTTTTAGATGAGGCAAATGATAATCTTTGGAAAATTGTGATGAGGATGAAGAAATATGCTGACCAACATAGGCATCCCTTGGAGTTTGCTATGGGTGATCAAGTTCAGTTGAAGTGGATGCCCTAAATATAGAAGAAGATAAGTGGGAAGATTGCACACAAAGGCTTGATTCCTAAATATGATGACCACTTTAAGGTTATCAAGAAAGTTGGTAATGTGGCATATAAACTTAACTTACTTGAAAGACTAAAAATGTTTCATTAAGATGAGGAGGAATTGGAAAAGAGTAAGCCAAGGCATGCTCCTCCAAATGTGAAAGTGCAATATGATGAGGAAATCAACAAAATTTTTAATCATAGATGCTTATAACAACATAAGAAGAATCAGCGGACATAATTCCTTATGAGATGGAAGGCAAAGATGTGGAAGATGCAACTGGGGAGAATGACACTTCTCTTTGGCAATTTAAAGACAAGATCAAGAAGTACTTAGAAGACATTTCGATAAGGACATCAGCTCCCTCTGGTGGGAGAGATTTGGGAGGCCCCTTTAGTGACTCGTGCATACATTTAGCCATAAGATCCTTTTTAGTCCAAGAATAAGCCATGATGAAGGCAATCAAATTAGGCATATGTTAGATGCTACATTTGGATATCACATAGGTGCCACTCTTGGACCCTCCTTGGTAAAGCTTCAGTTTTATAGGCTAAATGTTCATATATTATGGACATGGGCTCATCTTCTAGTCTTGGAGATGTTGGCTACTTTCTGCACTTATTGTCTGATCTAAATGAGGGCATAATTGACTCATATAGATTAGCCTAGGTAGTTAATTGGACATATGCAGTTACTACCTATAACTATCTAACTTCCTTGTTTTTTTAATTATAGCTTATTTGTTGTAGTTTTTCACATGCCTTAAAGGATATAAATACATGTAAATCCTCTTGACACATTATAAAGTATTGTACTTCACATTTCTACAATAAAGTCCCATAAATTTACTACATTTCATTGGTTTATTACAAAGTTCCTTGGTTGCTTCAACTATTCTGAAAACTTAAGTTGCTTAAACTATTATTCAAAACTTAGATAGCTTGCACATTTAAGCACTTTATGCACGATTTTAAGCAACTTTGGCTGAATCAAGAGAGGAGTCTTGTTTGCCATTGCAGAGCATAAAATTGAGAGTAACATAGCCTCAAAATCAACCATGTAATAGGACCCTAGTATGAAAAGCCACAAACATTCCCTTAAATCCTAAAAGTACTTATAATTTCATGCACCTACTATCCTACTTAACCAAGAACAAGTTTAAGTCCTTTGAAATTAAAAGATTCTAGATTTTTCTTTTTCTATTATTCGCCTAAGTCCAAGTTTAATTCCTTTAACATTAATAGAACTTAGTTTTGTTTTTCATAATTTTCGTCTACATTGGTAAAATTAGTTACCAATCAACAGACTAAAATGCAAAGTTTAATCCCACTCATATCAAGCATCTCTCTAATGTAAGGCTCAAGAAGAATCCTTTACAAAAAGAGATCAAAACAAATCTAATAATTTCTGGAGATCTCTGCATTTCAAGAATTGAAAAATAAAACATAATAACAATTTTAAAACAAAAATTAAAGAAAATTAATAGGGAAAAAAAGGATAAAAATGGAAATTTTTTCTTTGAATAAAGATGAAGTTATAGGTAGTCCAGTCAAGGTGAACAAATAACATATATGTCAATTGGTTTATGGTGGTTACAGTGTATGCAGATTAATTGAGATGGAGGTAGAAGTGGAGTTTTTCCTGTAGAAGAGATGATAGTTAGGTTGGGGTAATAATTGGTGTCACCTTGTGAAATTTCGCGGTCAAGAAGTTTTTTGCCTAATTATGTTTGATTCGTTAATGACTAGTTACTGGGCTCAGAGGTAAAAGCGAAAGGATGATATTTGATGGGTATGACTGGATATAGAGTATCTTAAATATGTGTGCTATATTCTAGCACCACGAAATCCAAATTCTAAAATTCCCATATTATAAGTTACAATTCCATATTTTTCACATAATTAATAAAATAGAAATTTGATTCAAATTTATTGATAAGTGTGTGGTCTTATATTAGCATATTGAATAACACTATTTCTTTTAATGAATCTATACTGGATTAATAAATTATGTGTCTTAAATTGATGAATTTTATTATATTATGTATTTAATATTAATTAAATTATTTTGATTTAAAAATACATTGGTTAAGACATTTATAGTCAAGTGCTTAAAGTCAATGCATGTGTAACTTGTGTCACGTGGTGAGGTTAACGACAGACAAAGAATAGACAGACATGTGTCCCAATGCTCAAATATGATAAAATGTGGCCACAATTTTCACGTTAATCGAATTGAGCACAAGACTACAGCTTGCTTTGCTACTCGTAAAATGGGCTCAACTTCCACTATTTTTTAAAAAAATTGAGCTAGATGTACAGATTAATGAAATCTTTATAAAATTTAAATATGTTTTAAATTTTAATATTTATAAATTTATTTTCATGTCAATATCTGTTAATTTAATACTTTTATTTAGAATAGTAGTATAATTAATAATTTTCAAAATATATTTTCCTTGAAGAAAAGATTTTAAGGATGCATAATTGAGTATTAATATAGAATTGATTAATATAGACCCTCTCAAATTTGACTTTTGTTTTCATTTAATTACTTCTTAATATAGGAGTAATTACAATAAACCTTCATAGGGTTTGACTTTTTTATTTTTATTTTTTATTTTAAAATCATTTATCTTCTTATAATATTATTTATTATCATACAATTCCTTCTGTTATATTTCGTTATTTTTTTATGCATTCATAACCCTAAAAAATAACATGAAGTATGATTTCTTGACCAATAGTAGATACCCAATCAAGAGGCATTTTAGCATGATAATCACTCCAAATAACATATGAAGGCACTACTCAAATAAGGGAGAGAAAAGCAAGTTTACTAGTGCATCAATTTCAGTTGTTTAATAAGGAGAAAAATAAGTTCATTTCTAATGTGTATACTCATTTCATTTATATCATTAATGCTCTTCAAAATGTTGCAAGACTTATATCAATCTTGAATTTATGAAAAAAAAAATTTGATTAGGTCTCTACCAAATATTTAGGAGGTAAAGGTGACAACTATACTAAAAGATTTGAAAACCTTACATTGGAAAAGCTAATTAGATCACTCCTCACTTATTAAATGCGAATGAATGAATTAGATAAAGAGAAAATTGAACCAATAAGAAGAGATTTAGTTTTTAAAGTATCTTAGTAAAGAAGAAGAAAGCTATTATTGATGGTGGAAAGTATGTACATCATGGATATTAATGATGAGATACCCTCTTACTTAAATCTTGTGATCATAATAATTATTATGATATTAAAATTTCCTCTAATAAGTTAGTTAAATGCAAAGATGTCATGAGATTAAAAAGGAAGAAATTATCTTCTAATCATGAAGAAACTTTAAAGCTCTTAGATGTATGTATGATTTGGAATGAAAAATTAAAATGCAAGATGTATGAAATGGTAGATTCCAAGAGTGTGGTTGTTTCTAAAGATAGTAAACATGATTTATTAAAAGAAAATGAGAAATTAAATAAGGAGATTATTGATCTTAAAGGATCCTTTAAATTAATTTTAAGTAATGAAAAATTAAATAGTATGCTTGGAGCCCAAAATAGCTTTAACAATAAAAATGGAATTAATTTCTTACAAAAGTTGTAGCATTCATTGATAAGACTATTTTTGAAGGAGACAAGCATTTACATATGAACTTATGCCTAAATTTTTGCATAAGCATATATCATCCACTTTTAGATATAAAAATTTTAATGTTCATGCATCATCCTCTAGGTCTTAAGTAAAAAGAAATTTTTATGCATTCGTGTATCAGTCACATTATAAAATCTAGAAGGTGTGCATTTAAGGTAAATATATGCATAATTTTGACACTATGTCACCTAAAAAGAACATAAAAGAAAAAAAGAATAATAATAATTTTTATAAGAACCACACAAAAAGAGCATGCAACATTTTTCTTATTCATGTAAGTATATTTACCATAAAAATTGTATGAAACAAGATTAAAATCACCATAAGCTGCTTTGTAAGTACTTCAAACTTGTTCACAATTCTCATAGGCTGCATCAATACCAAAAGTGCATGATATATGCTAAAACAATTTGTCAGATCTTATTAACAAACAAAAAGAACTTCTTATACTTCATATATTTAAATTAGATCTCCCAAGCACCAACATATTTAAAGAAGACCTAGATTTATATATATGCGACATTCCTATAAGTCACATTAACATGATTCATATTCTTTTAAATCCTCTTATGTAAGATGTCACTTGTATAGATATCATTGAGATAGACGTACTCATTAATCTTTAAAATAATGTTTGTTAAGTTAACATAAAAAGATATGATTAAAATTTTTTTTAAAGACTCACCCTAAGGATCCAAGTTTATGTTGGTACTTAGAATATATTGATTTCTTTACCATGTAGATCAATATTAAATGACATCAAATGAATATTAACAATTTATATCATATCAATGGATATCAAATGAGGAATAATAATGACATATCCAATTATTAATGTTCAAATAAAAAAACCGTAAGAACCCTCGAATG
The DNA here is from genome assembly GCA_028565735.1 of Pinacopodium congolense. Classification (NCBI taxonomy): domain Eukaryota; kingdom Viridiplantae; phylum Streptophyta; class Magnoliopsida; order Malpighiales; family Erythroxylaceae; genus Pinacopodium; species Pinacopodium congolense. Next base: position 13,111 of record JAOXYD010182538.1, on the reverse strand, counting down.
AGTTAAATAATAAAGTTGGTATAAAAGCCAATTGTTAAACAAAGTAAAGAAGAAAATGAAGTAACCATTGGTGGCACATTAAAAAAAAAGGTCTACACTTACTTTCATATTGATTACATTTGATCATATTGACTTACCATAAATATCTAAGGAGAGAGCATTCTTACATACGTATATGGGAAAAAAGATATATTGATCTTTAAATTGGTATTTAAGGTTTTTAAAAATTGTTCATTTAATTCATAGACACTTTATATGTACTCTTTGCCCATATGATAGAGTTTTTGAAAAAAGGGACAGGGAAGTTATTTATTTTTTATTTCGATACTTATAGATTTAAATCTCATATATCATTTTTAATGTTGACAAAAAGGAGAGAGAATAGTAATATGAAAACTTGATCATTCATAATGTATGAATTAAATGGACCATCCATTACATATTAATTTAACATAGGGGGAGCTTACTAAATGTCGTTTTTTATTCACATATATCACCAAATATTTTGTCATTGTTAAAAAAGGGAGACTTTTTTATCAAATGAGGTCATAACTCATAGTTTTGAGTGCTAATAATATTTGTAACTTTACAACAATGAAAATAATCAACATATGAAAGTTCAAATTTAACAAAAGGCAAAATTGAGAAAAAGAACCAATTGAATGAATTGAGCAATCAAAGGATGGAGAAAATAAGTAAATTAGTGTACATGTGCAATATAAGAGAGTTTTAAGGGATTCATATAAAGAACCAAAAACAATGAATAATCAAGCGTATTAAGATTTACACAAATGATTGTAATCCTTCTTATAAGCTTATCATGTTCATTTCAATAAATTAGGTTCAATTATTGTATGATCATTTACATATATGGCATAATATATAAATCCTTTCGTAATTAAAAGAAAGGTTGTTTTAATCTTTAGAGAAAACTTCTTGATCTACAAATAAAAATTTAGGAACTTTTGTAAGATCTTTAATTAAGGTTTTATTAGAATGGTGTATTCTACCTTTGAAAAGACTTGAGAGTTGAAGTTTTGATGTGGGTTATATAGGGGTTATGCTAGTTTAAGGGTTTGAATTAGCTAACTGATCAAAGTGATAAAAGTTACAAATGGTCAATCATCTATCTCATGAATTTTGTAGAAGTTATAGAAATGAACATTGTGTTGAATTAGTCAACACTCTAGTTAGAGGTTGTCTAACAAGTTGATGATGGGTGTCTGACTAGCTGATCATGTGCGAGCTATTGTAAAAAGTAATTTTTTTCTTATGTCTTTAGTTTGAGATATCAAGAGTCCACAATAAAGTTGTGAAATTTTTTTTGACATAGTGGAGAGTTAGTAAGAGCCTTTAGAGGCTAAAGCATAAACTATGATGAACTTTAATTTAAAGCTATACATAAGAAAGGATGTTTTTATTAAACCAATAGAGGTTATAATATGGATTTTAGTGATAATAGAACATGAAGTTAGTAATGATTTGAGTTCATAGTGTAAAAATAAGTCCATTTAGAATTATTTTAAGGAGAAAAGCTTGGACTTAAAGGCCAACCTTGAAGAAAATGGATGAATAAGCATCATGGAAGCTTTAAGACAATTAGTTTTATGTTTTAAACTTATGTGTAAGTTTTGATTGAAGCTGAAATATTCTAAGGGCTTATTTTACATATTGCATTTGCATAAGTTTTTTTAAGCTACAAATTTCAGTAAAAAGGTCAAATTTTGAAGTAGAGTCAATTAGATCATCACTCTATCTTGAATTTTGTTTTAGAACTTATGTATGATGCTTTGATACTAAAGAAGCAAGCTCATAATGTTTTAGAGTTAGTGTGAAAAGAAAAATGTCAAAAATGAGTTTTAGTTATTACAAACCAAGACACATTTTTATATTTAAACTTATTTGATATATCTTAGTGTTTAAAGCTAATTTGGGAATCTTTTCAATTTTTTTTGAAGATGCATTATATTTTAGGAAAAAGCTTAGAGAGTTTTGAAACTTGTTTGAGTTATTCTTGTGTATTTTTAAGAGTATAACAACTAATCACAGTGTATACAGAGTATAACAGTGCTGTTATAGTTTTATGTTTTTTTCAGAATCATTACAGTGAGGCATAATGGCACTGTTATTATTGCCATTGCAGTATAGTAGACTAATGATGGTGCATATCAATGCCATTGTTGATTGTAGGAGCTATCATTGATATCTATCTATATAATAATACTTTTCTTTTTAACAAAAATCCTAATGTCTGATCCTTTCCAACAGCCAGCTGATCTCTCCCATGGTTCTTTTACCTTCAAAACCTTATTTCTAACCCTCCACATTGACTTTTCTGATTAAAAAACGTTTTTGAGTTAGCTTTTGAACAAATCACATTACCTTAATTAGAGTTTTAAGTTTTATAGTATTCATCTCTTTCAATCTTCCTTCTTTAAATTTCAATTCGTTAGGTATCATTTGAATACAATTTTCGATTACATTTTTGAGTTTACAAAGGGTTAGACGGAAGGTTATCAAGTATTAGTGCTTCTTCATATTCAATTCTCTTCCTTCTAGTTTCATATATGTTTTTGAGTTTCAAAACCCTTATATTATATTTATCTAAGCTTTTAAAAGGGTTATATTCATGTTTTTGCATTTGAATACAATTTTGTGTGAGTTCTTGAGCATACAACACTACTATCTTCATAGTTTTCAGGCTTTCATAGTTCATCTCTTTCAATCTTTATCATTCACATTTCTAATTAGATTTTTGGATTTCTATTCTATCATGCTACGTCTTTAACCTTTCAAGAGGTTCATTGATCATATATTTTTCTAATCTTTTGTTTTTATGATGGCATAATTGTTACTAATGTGTTGTTTTGATGTGTTAGAAAGCTAGATTAATGTAAATAGTGTAAAAGATTAAGTAGAATCCCAATATGAAAGTTCATTCATAAAGAAAAGAGGATTGGAGCAAGCACTGAAGTGTTAAAGTGAAGATTAAGATATAAAGATCAAGGTTAAATAGGTTTAGGAATATGTCTTGGTATATAACCTAAACTTAATCTTAATTAGTGCTTGGAAAGGACTCACTTTTTATGTCATATTTACATGAACATTTTCATATAGATTTTAGATAAATGCTTTAGTGCTTAGTTTAATTTGATTATGGCATTTACATATTTGGAATTGGTTTAGAATGTCACATTAGTATAAAGTTACATAATCAAGAGGAAATCATGTAATTTACTTTAAAAGAAGTTCTCTTGATATATCTTAGTAATTTAGAATGTTTTAGAGAGTTGTTTGAGTATTTTTAGTTTATTTGAGTCAAGATTTTATATGAAAAATGATTTTAAGAAAGTTTAGAAACGCATTGAAATGATTTTTGAAACTTTAAAAAGTTTTCAAGTGTTTAAATTTCCATAACCAATGTATATGTTGCATTTTGATTTAATTGAAATGTTTGGTATTTAAAATCATTTTAAGAGTGATTTAAAACTTTTTAAAACTATTTTTAAAGTTAGAAAAATGTTTTAAAAGTGTTTATGAAAGGTGTTAGCGTGCTTATAAATTATTTAGAATTGGTTTTGAAAATAAAGTTTCTAAATGAGTTTTATTTGTTATAAACCAAGCCATATCTTTATTTTTGAACTTATTTGATAAGTATTTGTCTAAAATCATCTTTGGAATTTTTTCAAACATAGATGGAATTGCATTTTAGGCAAAAGTTTGGAAGTGTTTGGACAAGTTTTGGTCAAGTTTTTGAAGTGTTTTTTAGCTTTTTAATGGTGGTCATTAACATAATTTTTCATGGGAACCTTATAGTAATAAAATTTGCCATTATAGTTCTACTAAAGGAGATTAATGTAGGTTATTAATGGTGTTGTTAATGTCCATACAAACCTAAGGTAATATCTAACAGATAGTTTTCCAAAATGTGCAACTTTCAATTTTCTAAAACTTTTTCACTCTAATGACTATTCCTCAAAACCACCGACTCTATTCACTCACTAACACTATAAGTAAGTGTTCTAAAGCTTTCATAACAATTTTTATGCAATTTTATTGAAGATTTAAGCCTACAAAGTGTCCTACATCAAAGCTATAAAGTTTTCTTTGTTCTATCTTTGATCTTTATTTATCAAAACTTAAATATGATTTTTGTGATATAATTTCATTTTTATTTCTTGAATTTGTTATTATTATTTTATTTAGCTTCCAAGAGATTTATTGTGATAATTTTGTGTGTTTAGAAGGTTAGAAACATTTATTATTTGAGTTGTAACTGAAATAGTGCATACTTGATAGCTCTTTACTACTTTCAATTTTAATTTTGTTGTTTCAATCTATTTTGAACTGATTAATTAAGGTCCTAATATGTTTATTGTGTTGATTTTGTGTTATTTCGGTGGTTAAAAATGTTTATCTTAGAGCTAGAACGTAAATACTATAATTTTGATAGCTTATATGTTCGTAGGTTTAATCTAATTATTTGATATTTTAATTTCATTTTTATTACATCAATTAATTATAGTCTATTGAAGTTCTAGTAGGCTTTTCATAATTTTTATTCATTTATAAAAATTTTAGAATGAATTTTATTAAATGAGATTGACTGAAACACTATTAAAGATGCGAGTAGTTACTTATTTTTGGGTCTTTACTTTAGTTAATTGGTTGTTGAGGTATAGGTTTATCTTTGCTATTAAAAAGAGTGTTAATAGGTTACTCTTGACTTATGATAAATGAGACTTGAGTTACTTCTGATTGTTGAATGTGATTCGCATTGATTTATACCATGTATGAGCATTAGAGAAAGAATTGGTCATTGTGGAATTTAGTTACATTCATTGCGTCATTTTGAGCCCTTTAAATATTGGTTTGATTAGGATAATTTTAGGAAGCAGTTGTGAGATTTAAGAACTGAATTTTAGAGATTTTTTTTGGGAAAAAATTGTTCATTTTGATTTTATTTAAAATATGCCTCTTCACCTTCTTTATGGAAAAAAATATTATAAAGGTTGTTTTTCACCTCCTTTGTGGAAAGAAGAAGTCGTAAGGATTACTCTTCACCCTAAGGAAAATTAGTATAGTTGAAACTTCCAACAAGTATTTAGAGAGTGGATTAGGCAATTTTTAGGGATTAATAAACAACTATAAATTCTTATGTTCTCCTCTTCCCTTTCCTCTTTAAGTTTATCATTTCTAGAAATTACATATCCTTTAAAATTGGTTTAGCTGGTTTAGATTGCTTAGTTTAGTAATAATTTTTTTAAAACCCAACTCACCCTACGCCCTATTGAGTGCCATAGGGCTTTCAATATATTTCATTTTTGAAAGCATAAGAGCCCTTAATTTATTGTACTTTAAGTGAAACACCTTCATAGGTGTGTTTTGGTTACTACTAAATGGTTTTTCTTTTTTATTTAGTAATTTGATCTTGTATGGGCTTCTCTTTGCCTTAAAAATATTTATGAAAGGTTGCTCTTATCCTTCTAAAAATCAGATTTTAAATTCTAAAGGTTACTTTTCACTTATTATAGAAGATTCTAATTGTTATGTTGAGATAGTGAAAACTCTAAAATCAAGTGTGTTAGGAGTGGATTAGGCAATTGTTTTCATTGTCGAACAATTATAAATTTTGTTGTCTCTTCTCTTCCTCGATCTCTTTAAATCATTGTTGATTATATCGTTGACTCGTCTTTATCTTATTATTAATTATGGTATCCATCCATTTTTATCGTTGATTAAGTGATTGAACAGAGGATCACTATCAATTATATAAGTGATTCATCCTTATATTACTATTGATTGTGATAATTGATTCATATTTATATTTCTATGAATTGTGATTTTGATTTATATATATTTTGTTTTATTTTTACATAATCATTAGCATATTGATCTATATTGACTCTTTTTTGCATATAACTAAATTAGGTTTAGGTGGTTAGGTTTTGTATTAGAATTTTTTTAAAGAAATACTTATTTTACTCCCATCTTGAGTGCCTTTATGACTTACAACTAGTATCAAAGCTAGGCTCACTTGATCTTGAATAATTTCTAATAAAATTGTGGGATAAAATGATCTTGAATGGCACATGTGATAAGTTCATCTAACCAAGAGGGGAAAAATGTTACTAGAGCACCCTTTCTCACTAGTAGTGATTATCTTTATTGGAAAACTGTGATAGAGTTCTTTTCAATGGCCCAAATGTAGAACTTTGGGATATAATTCATGATGGGCCTTATATTCTTATAGAAGTAATTAAGGATTAAAGAGTGTCTAAAATTAAAGAGGAATGGACAAATGATGATAGGATGTTAATCTCATTAAATAATAGGGTTCTCGACATCCTATTTTGTACACTTAGTAGGAATGGATTTACTAGAGTTGCGATGTGTAAAATAGCTCACGAAATTTGGCACATGCTTGAGTAAACATGAAGTGAATACCCAAGTGAAGAAGAGTAAAGTTTTAATGTTAACTCCTCAATATGAATTGCACTCCATGCATCATAATGAAAACACATGTCTAATATGTATACAAGATTTTTTAACATTATTAGTGCATTACAAGGTCTTGAAATGTCATATCTAATGTGGCTTTGGTGAGAAAATCCTTAGGTGTTTATCAAAGGAATGGGAAGCAAAAGTGAGCTATTCAAGAAGCAAAATACTTGAATGTATTTTTATTGAAAAAGTTGATAGGTTCACTCCTCGCATATAAGATAAGGCTTAAGGAGACCAAAGAGGAAGAAATGGCTTCAAGGAGAAAGAACTTGGCATTCAAGGCTATGAAGGAGGAATAAAGTGACGAGGAGATAATATCAGATAAAAGTATAGATGAAATAACTTTCCTTACAAGATGATTCAAGAAGCTTTTGAAGAAGAAGGGTGTAAGTCCTAAAGGCACTCAAGAGGGGGTGGGGGGAGTGCAAATTAAGTGTTCTAAAAATTTTCTAAACTAAACTACCTAGTCCACCTAAACTAATTTCAAAAGATGTAATCACTAACCAAGATTCAACCTATTTTGGTATACAAATATTTATGCCAAATAAAAAATGATATGATAAAAAATCAAGGAATACGATAAGTAGTAATTAAGGAGTAAAGGATCGAGAGGATATATTGAAATTTATAGTGGCTTAGTAGCATAAACAATTGCTTAATCCACTCCCAACACATTTGATAAGAGCTTCATTATGATAACAAAACAACTATAATCTTCTTCAATAGATGAACATTAATCCTTACAAATCAATTTTTTTTAAAAGTGAAGAGCAACCTTTATTAAATATTTTTTAGGTAAATAGGAGCCTTTATAAGAACAAAAACCAAATGAATCCCCTTTAATTTTAACAAAATACACTTATGGAGGTGTTTCACTTAAAATTCAATAAAAAAGGGATCTAATGCTTTCAAAAATGAAATAGATGATTAATGACACTCTTGAAAGTTTAAATAAATTGTAAATGCTAAACGTAAGGCACCAAAATTGGTTTTAAACAATGAAAGACGGGTATGAAAGATGAATAATGGAAAAGTAGACAAATTTTGGAAATATGGACTTTTTAGCTTGAAACATTGATATAAGATCATAAAAATTTGAATTATTTGTATAGAAATGTTACTTAGAGTGTTTGGAAGCTAAAATAGGTATTGGAAGAATTTTTGAGTCGTTGTATTATGAAAAATCTTTAAAGAACTGAGAGTCTGCGAAAAATAGCTATTAGATAATTGATTGACCAGTCTAAGATCAACCAACCGATGTACTAGTTGAAAAGTCTTTTATAGGTCAATTGATACAGTTAAAAACTAAAACATTAGGCAACTTATCATGGACTAATCAATTGATGTTTATGCAAAAACCATTCCATATTCTGAAAATTATGTAAAACTTGTGCAAAACTCATCCAAACTCATTTATTTTTATTTTTATTTATTTTAAACAAGTTTGCTGTCATTTACTAAGTGTAACTGAATATCAAGACACATAATTTGAGATAAAAAACAAAAAATTACTTGGTTTGTAATCCAATGAATGCATTTCAATAAACTTTGGTTTTAAACTAAATTAGAACCAATACAAAGCATTTTAAAGTTGCTTCTTTTGCTTTAAAACCATTGTGTGTAGTCACAAAACACATTTGGATCCTATTTTAATTGCTACAATAATTTAAAAATACAAAAATTAACCCCTTTGGTAAAAATGTATGCAATTTTGAATTTAGAATATGCATGAATGCAAAATTTGAGTCCTTTGATCAATTAAACTTCAAGTAAAACTTACAAAGATGTTTGAAATAATAAACTAAATGTCTTGGAGCTACAGAATTGTTGATTCATCCATTATCTTCAAATTTAACCTCCATTCTAAAACTTTCCTTATTGAATTATTTCATTAATTTTACCTATCTTTGAAACTTACACTAGAAATTTAAATCATTGGTAACATTTATGATTGTTATCACCAAAAACCAAGATTGGAACCTCCCTTGATTCAATAATTGGAACCTCCCTTAGTTTAACAATCTCCTCTTTTTTTATGATGACAAAATATGTGATATTATGAAATAAAACATGCAATTCTACTAGCGAAATGTGTTTTATTTCTTAACATTACATGTTTTGTCATCATAAAAAAGGGAGAGATTTTTGAACTAAAGAAGGTTCCAATCTTGGTTTTGGTAATAAAAATTATAAATATTACGATTGATTTGAGTTTTAAGAACTAGTTAAAATTGGTTTTTTTATGATGTCAAAAGGGGGAAAGAGTAGTTTGATATTAAGAAGTAATATGTTTTTCAAGTACAAAGGGGGGAGAGAAATATCAATTCCTAATCCATGGTGAATTTATAAGAATTGTTTTACATATGTGTATAATTTAGTCTTAATATCACATGTTTGTCATCATAAAAAATGGGGAGATTATTAAAATAAGGAAAGTTCCAATCATATGTTTTGACGATGAAAAAAGGTTTTTTTAATGGTTTAGTTTTATTATGATTAAAAGATATAAAGATGCAAAAAGTGCAAGGAAATATATTGGAGCCTAAGATAGAAGAGCATTTATTTAGAAAATGAAGAATGGAGTAAGCACTGAATAGTTAAAGTGAAGATCAAGAAACGATAATAAGGTATAGGAATATGTTTCAGTTTGAAAGTATTCTTTATCTTAATCAATGCTTGAAAAGGGCTCACTTTTTCATATCATATTTGGATGAACATTTACATATAGTTTTTGCATGTGTTTAAGTTAAATTGGTGTGCAATTTTTGGTTGTTGGAATGTTTGTGAAAGTTATTGAATTTTAGAAAACTAATGGAATAGTTATGAAGCTTTTAGTTTTCATAACATAGGTCAAATTTTGTGTTTATGGTATTTATATAAATATAGTTATTGAAACAAGTTTGAAATGTGTTTTGAAACTTGTATGAAGTGTTTTTATAATGAAAGGAACAACATTGCTACATTTATGAATTGGTTTAGAATTTTTTTCCAACCAAAGTTTCAAAGTTTTGTTAAAGTGGTCATAAACCAAGTCACTTTGTATTTTTTAATCTTAATTTATATGTTTTGGTATCAAATTTCACTTATAAAATGATTTGAAACTTGTTTGGATTAATTTGGAGTTAAAGGAGAGTGATTTGGAATTGTTTTGTGTGAGTTTTGTAAATTTGGAATTATTTTTCTTGTTTTCTGGTCGAATTATTCATCATTTGATCAATTAATTCTTTGAAAAAACTGAATACATTGGTCAACCTATTAAAATTCAGTCAACCAGTTATATTGGTCGATTGATACCATGTAGTTCAACTAATGCTTAGAAATCCTGCACTCTAATAGCTAGTTTATGCTTAAGTTTTTAATGAATTTTGATAACCGTAATGGCTACTTCTTACAATCTCCATAAGCTTTTCATCCCTATATATATGAGTCTTAAAGCATTTTGTTTTTATTTTTAATGCCCTTTTAAGAGAGATATAATCCTTGAAAGCAGCCATACTCAAAATTTGTGAGTTTTGATTTTTTCTTGATTCAATCTTATTGTTTCATGCTATAATTTTGTTTTTGTTGCTTCAATATAGTGTTCTTTGATTTTTTTTTAGCTTCCAAAAGGTTTTTTGTGTTGATTTTCTAAGCTTGGAAGGTTAGAAACGTTTGTTTATTAAACTGAAATTGAAACTCCATCATATTAACATTTTTTGTGATTTTTTTATTTAATCTTGTTCTTGGATTCCTTAAATTCATTCTTGTTGTTTTAATCCATTTTTCTTATATATTAAGGCTTTAGGAGTTATATTTTTCTTAATTTGCATACATGGAAAGTTTATATATGTTGGTCCTATATGGAACTTAAAAGGGAGACTGAATTAGGTGATAAAAATTTAATACTAATCATAAAAACACTTTAACTAAATTGTGGAATCTAGACAAAAACATTGAAATGCAGAAATAAGATGAAATAAGTTTGTAATATTGAATAAAGATAAGAATGGAATACAAATGAATATTGCAACATTACGACTTACAAACTCCATTTGAGGCTCAAGGATAACCCTCTTGTTCTTTTTCTAGGGCTCAAGAATAACCTTGTCCCGTTCCTTTTGAAGGTTCAAGAAAAACCTCACGAGTACAAAACTTTAGTAAACAGAAAGGACTCAATGTTCAAAGGTAGCATAATAACAAGCCTCACAAGACTTTACTTCATATAAAAACAATAAGAGGCTAAAAAACACTTCTTAATACACAAGATAACTTAGACTTCCTCAATGTAGCTTGTTAATTTCTTTTTTTTCCTACTAAGCCATCAATTTATAATTCTAATTAGGATCCATTAGTCGTGATATGATATCTCAAACATTCATCTTCTTAATTAAGGCCTTTTACTGTTGCAAAATATGATCGTTCTTGATATTTCACTATGTAATATTCACATTTGGTCGATCGATAACTAACTTTTGTTCGACCAGCCTTCTATTTTTGCTCATTAGATCGACTAGTACATGGATGTGGTCAACTGATATCTATTCTTACTTCATTCGGTCGATTGATCTTCAGTTTATCTTTATTCGGTCGACCGATCTTCAGTTTTTTGTCGATCGATCTTCTTTAAGCATTAGTAGTTCAAACTTAAATCAAAATCTTTGTTTTGCTTCATATAATTTTTCTAAGCTCTTTTATCTAATGCACTTCATCTTCATTCTAAAATATCTATCTTTATAATAAAAGTAAACAAAAACATTAGTAGTAAAAGTGATTTGTCATTATCAAAATAAGATATAAGTCGAATAAGATATCATAGTGAATGTCCATCAATCATACCTATTTCTCTTCTAATCGTACAAAAACGATCTTCTCACAAAGATTTAGTAAAAATATCAGCTAATTGACGCAAAGTATCAATAAACTTGCGTTGTATATCTCTATTGTGAACACGGTCTTTAATGAAATGATCATAAATTTAAATATGCTTAGTCTTAGAGTGTTGAATGGGGTTTTTCGTCAAGCAAATAATGTTAGTATTATCACATCATATGGGAATTTATGAAAATTCAAACCATAGTCTTTAAGTTATTCTCTAAGCCACAATATTTGAGTGTAACAAATACCAACGGTTACATATTGGGCTTTCACCATAGACAAAGCAACAAAATTTTATTTTATACAAAACCATGAAACTAGTGCATTACCTAAGAAATGACATGCACCAAATGTACATTTCCTATCTAATAAGCTTCCAAAATAATTGGCATCAGAATAAACTACTAAATGTAAACATGCATTCCTAAGATACCAAAGTCCTAAATGTAATGAACCACTCAAATATTGCAAAATATGTTTAAAGGCTAATAAGTGAGATTTTCTATGTGAAGATTGAAAGCGTGCACAAAAATAAACACTAAACATGATATCAGGTCAGTTGGCAGTTAGATACATCAAACTACCAATAATACATCGATATTTCTTTATGTGTACATTCATCCTTATTCAATTTTGTGGATATGATCATTAGTGTGCCCAAAGGATTCATTTGATCAATACCAAAATGCTTGTGTAGCTCTCTTGTGTACTTAAATTGGTTGATGACTATGACATCCTTCATTTATTTGATTTAGAGTTCGAGAAAGAAAAATAATTCTCCCATCATGCTTATCTCGAACTCTTTACTTATACACTTAGTAAATTCTTAACATAAAAGTTCATTAGTAACACTAAAAATGATATCATCTACATAAATTTGAATAATTAACAATTCTTTTTATCTTTCCTAATAAACAAAGTAGTGTTTACTTTTCCCTTTTAAAATTGAGTTTGAAGTAAAAAGGCACTTAATCTATCATACCATGCTCTAGGTGATTGTTTTACACCATATAAAGCTTTGGATAGTTTAAAAACATGTTCGGGTGCATCATGTATTTCAAAATCAGGGGGTTACTCAACATAAAAATCTTCTTGTTTAAAACCATTCAAAAATGCACTTTTAACATCCATTTGAAACAATTTAAAACCTATATGAAATGCTAATGCAAGTAAAAGTCTAATGGCTTTTAATCTAGCTATAGGGGAAAAATTTTCATTATAGTTTATTCCTTCTTCTTGGTTATACCCTCTAGCATCTATTCTTGCTTTGTTTCTAGAAAATTTTCCTTGTTCATCTAATTTGTTCTTGAATACCCATTTAGTGCCTATTATCGAATGATCTATAGGTCTAGGTACTAAAGTCTAAACTTTATTTTGTTCAAATTGATTTAGTGCCTCATTCATAACTAAGATCCAATTCTCATCAACTAAAGCCTCTTACATAGTCCTAGGTTTAATCTTTGAAATAAAGGCAAGATGTGATATATTAAAATGAGAGTGAGTGGTTACCCCTTGGTGGATATCACCTATAATTTGGTCAGAGGGATGATCCTTTTTGTATTCCAATCTCTTGGTAGCTCTTTATTTCTCCTTTCTTAACTTGGTTCAACAATTGCCTCTTGAGATGTTTTTCCTTCATCTTTAAGTGAAAGATTCTCTAAGCCCTTGGATAGATCTGTATAATCAATCTCAAGCACCTTCTTTCTTTTTAAAAGGTTAGTTTCATAAAATACAACATGTATGGATTCTTCTA
>JAOXYD010182322.1:0-23480 GCA_028565735.1 Pinacopodium congolense | reverse complement strand
ACAAATTTCCATCCTCCAAAAACGAAAACATTAAGGCTAATTTTGATTCCATCATTGAAATTGAAATATTAGTTCTAATACGCCAATAAAATATAATCTTACTTGCAATTATATTAAAAACGGTATAACAAGTAGTAAAGAATTCAATAAAAGTTGGGTTGTTCATATCTTTACTCGTAACGAGTGTTATTAAAGCTGAATATAATGAATTTTGTGAAAATTTAAGATTCTAGTTTTATAATATAAACAAGCATAAGTATTAAAATAAGCAATCCCATCAATAATAAATAATAACTATAGAATCCAACTTTTAATCACTCTAAAAAAATTCAGAATTTTGTAAAAATTAGTAGATGGGTTATTATTGACTCAATAATAATTTTAAATGACTTCTTAATTAATTAGTATTACAAATTTTGTAAAAAATATATATCATTTGATGTGCTCTTAAAATTAAGTCTTTTAAGTGGTTCAAGATCAACTTAGAATAATTATATAAAAGAAATATATTTTAAATAATTTAGATATAGTAAATTTGACAATTTGATATAATTCTACTAAGGATTAATAAAATGGTTAATATTTCTAATGTAAACTAATTTTATTGAAATATATTTGAATGCAAATTGGTTGTATTGATAGATAAACAACCTTCCCTCTAACTATTCACAATTAAAATTAAGCGATCACTTCTGTTTATATATTTTTTGAAATATTTTACAAAATTTTTAGGATCAGGTCTAACATAAGGTGTAAAACAGAAAAATTATTAGATGTTGAAAATCTTGTTTTGTGGAAAGAGGCACCTGAGACAACTTACCGATGTTAGTGCTCTGTCCGTCTCGTATGTAATCTATCACATAAGAGAAAACATAGTAAATGAACTGTATTAATACTTTGTATATGGTGGAGGTTAATTTGAAAATATAACAATGTTATGAAGAAAGTTTATGAGAGACAAGCCCTCTTTTCAGCAAGATGAACAGTACGAAATTAGTAGAAATCCTAGTGTTAAAAAATTTATAAGCAGAATTATTTAATATCGAAAAGGGACAAAAAATTATATAATTAATTATCTTAAGATTTTGAATTAAAATATAGTGCTCTTTATTGCATATAAAATCACTTGGATCTAGTTTAAACTTTTTTTAGGCCCTCTCAAAATCTAACAACTGGTATTAGGAGTGAGATATATAGGTTTTAATTGACGAAATCCGATGAATAGAGATTTATGAATGTTTGAGACTTTAACCTTGTGCATAGCCCTAGTCTGAAAAGAACAATACATCAAATATATTTTAGGAGGATTAGGATTATTTTGCCTACAAACTGGATGTGGGCAGTTATGGTTTTCTATTAGCTGTCCTAAATGTTTATCATATAAAAATTTAGACTCCTTTTACCACAATTGAGATGTACCTGTCCAAAACTATAAAACTGTCCTAAATCTTATATGCTGTTTTTCTAGGTTCTATTGTATTAAGATGTGCTAAGAATTATATATATGCGAGTTCCTCACGTAACAAAGATTTTGTCAATAAAAATCTCTACATTATGTTATCTATTACATTCCATTAATTGTCCAAAATCATCCTCTATATTCTATATTGTACATAATTTATTGAATGACCCAACACATTTGAAGTATTTTATAAAAATATTGCTAAATCAAATGCAATAAACTTAGTTGCATTGTAAGATATTAAGGCAAATTCTTTAACCTCAAAATAGACCTTATAACACACTTTTTAGTGAAAACTACAGAAGTATGTCATGTTAATTTATGTTTAATGAGAGACAGAATGTAAATCATTCCTTAAATATTCTTTAGTCTTCTAAAGCTTCCAATCCATAAAAATAAGATATGTAGATATATGTTAGCTTACATCATTCCAATGTAAACTTAATTATGTACTAATTAATCAACTAGACTAACCACTCTTTTGAACTATTCCTGCTATTCCTATCAATTGGTTGTACCTCAAGCTGAATACTTAAATTCATCAACATCTAATGCCCTGGCCAGGGAATGTTAGTCCTGTTGTTTAATCATCAAATCCATGGAGCCCTACTTTCTTGACATATACTTTTTATTGTCATCGATGTTAAATATATATATATGTATATATATATATATATATATATATATAAGATTATTGAAGTTAGCTATCAGAACAATACACAACAGGGACCAATTCAAACTCGTTTCGTGCAAGTGTTTGGTGAGTGCCTCGTGTTTTCCCAACCCTCAGTCAGTTGATGGATCACCTAGAACGGGAATATATTTTAAAACAGCAATTAGATAAATTTTAACATTCAGTATACCAGCAGCTTTCATTTTCATAAAAAAAAAGGCATAGTTTAAAGGATACGATTGAACTTTGTACAATTATAAAAGAAAATAATTCAATACTATTCATAAAAGGCGTATGTTATATCATAAAATAATTCGCCGTTTAGGTTAAACGAAGTAAGAGTCTTGTAAAGAAGTGAATTAATCTACACTCTGTCCATCTCTGAATCACGCTCTGTCTATCTCTTCATTTGATGTGATATGACAAGTTACCTGCATAGCAATGACAGTACGAGGGGTAGGGACATTCTAAATATTGCCCATCTCCAATTCCTTGAGGAATTCGGTGTAAAGAGTGGATGGCTTCGTCCTCCAGATATCCCAACCCCACCATTCTATAAGCAAACTTTGGTGATATGAGAGAGTACGCGTTGAAGAATATGCCTTCCATTGCAAACATATTTAAGTGCACGCTCGTACCACCTTGGCTTGCCCGCCTCCACGAAAATGAAACTCATCAGAAGCATATGCTCATTCTCAGCCTTCTCAGGTAATTGTGCTCGATCCACCACAGTCGGCAACATTCCTCCCACCGTTCCCTTCTTCACCCTACCCTCTCTAGCATCATTTTTCAGCACCCATATCTCTTCTGTTTACTTAATTCCCTCACAGAACACAAAGACCAAGTACAGAAACTTACGATTATTCACGAAACCAAACAACCATATGCAAAACAGATGAAATGGAAACGATAAATATGCTCGTTCCATGGCTAAGTTATTACTAGGGAGAATGAAATTATCTTAGATCATTTCTAATCCATAACTTTAGATTTCATTATTTAAATTTTATAAAATTTACAAAAATTCATAATAATTTTAAGCTGAAATTAATTTTTAATATTGGTATCCACTAAGACAGCTTATTACCAAAGTTAGAATTAGTAATTTTATTATAAAACTTATGTACAGTAAAAACAAATTCTTAAAGAATTATTACTTAATTAAAAATTAATTTGTAAGTTTTTAAATATTAACTTAAAAAAGATAATGTTGCATGAATTTTAAAAAAAGAGTACGAGGATAATTCAGACCAAATTTAAGTGAATATTTACATTTAATTTAAAAATATTATATTTTAATTCAAAATTTTAAGATAGTAGATTATGAATTTTCTAGTAAGTTAAAATTTTTTTATTATATATAATTTATTTTAATAATTTATCTTTTTTTAGATGAGATAATTCAGTGGTAAATATTGATTTCTTTATTAACTATCTGGAACGTCGAGACTTGAAGGAATGTAAAGACTATTAACTATTACTTTTGTAGATGCGCGCAGATGCACAACTATTGTCTGTCATTGAATGGTTATTACGGGAAATGAAAGCTTAACAAATCATATGAATGCTAAATGAAGTAAAGATTTATATATAATTTAAAAATATTATATTTTAACTTAAAAATTTAAAATTTCAAAAATATAAATTATAAAATTTTTATTATATCTAATTTATTTTAACAATTTACTTTTTTTAAAGATAATTTAATTGTGACTTTTATTAAATATTTTAAATATCGAGATTTAAAAAATGTTTAATTGAGTTGGGAGTTAAAATTTATTATTGTGATTATTATATTTTGTATTAATTATTATATTTTATATTAATTTTTATATTTTAAAAAATAAAAAATTAAAACAAAAAATTAAAATTAAACTAAAGATGAGCTTAAAGTAATGTACGACTATTAACTGTTACTTCTGTAGATGCACGGAGACGTACAACTATTGTCTGTCATTGAATGGTTATTGCGGGAAATGAAAGCTTCACAAATCATATGAATGCTATCTCATCCTATATGCAATAGGGAGTCGGGTCAATACCTCCGTGCTTCAACCTAACTTCTCCTTTCACCGACCATTCAAAAATGTTGTTGGGAGCCATCAACTGTTGTTCTATTTTACTTTTTCCTTCTTTTGCAGGTTGAGGAAAATAAATTCATGAAGAGTCCAGTGAGATTAAAATAAAATTTGGATGTTAGATGGTTAGGATTCGGTATCCTATGTTGCAGTGGAAGTGGATAGTCCAGACACGGGGAGATTTTCACTTTTGCTTTTTTCTTTTTCCAGTAGAAGGCCCTACATATTGACTACCGTTTTCTTCAAACTAAAATGATTCATTTGCTCTACATACTTCCAAGTGTATGTAGGAGCCCAAGTCATTCATTTACTCTACGTACTTCAAGTGAAATGAGGAGCTCAAGTAATCACGAAACACTGTCTTCTCCATGTTTCTGTTGTTATTTTTCCTTCTCATTCTTTTGCACTGGACTTACCTTTAACCTTGAGACCTTGGGGACGTAGTTCTATCTTAGCTTTAATCTCGAAAGAAAGAAACATCCCCTTTCCTGGTAAATAATAAAATTTTGAAGGCAATTACCGTATTACCTGTGATCAAGCTATCAGGAAAAAAAAAAAAGAGGCACTTTTGAAATTCATCAACAACCTCTCCAGGAAAGATTTTGAGATGGCTGCAATGGCTTTGGAGATTATCTTGTAGATGATATTGCAAAGGGAAATTACGCAAAACTTCTAAATGACCACTGGATTCTGTATCTAAGTATAGTGGGCTTTACGTCCTCTGGGAGCTTCTGTTGCCAGTGACGGAAAAGAATTGCTCTGTATATATCATCCATAATCCATAATTTTCGGAAAAACAACATTGGAAATCAGTTGTGAATAGGGATGTCAAAAATGGACTGATCTGTTTGTTATAGACCATATTGGACTTGATTCGATTTGATTGAAAAAGTTAATGAATCAAACTTGATCTGTACTCGACCTAACCTGAACCTAAACTCAATTTCATATAAATACAAACCCGATTTCATATGAACCTAAGATGATCCGAATTCGATCAGATTCAAATTCGATTCCACCCAACCCTAATAGATTTGAACCCAAATGCACCCAAACTCAAATTGATCCGAACTCATTTTCACTCGAACACGAATTAACTCAAATTGACACAATTTTAATGTAAAAATTACACTTAAAAAATATAAAAAAATTGAAATTTTTTTTATTTAAAGATATAGTTAAAATTTAAAATAAGAAAACATTAAATTTAAAATTATAATTAAAATAACAAAAATAGTTAAGATAAATATTGAAATACATCAAAATATAATTGAGAACAAAACAATATCACATGAAAATTCTCCCAAAACTTATAATTATTTAACACATCTCTATTTATTAAAGTTCTATATTATCAATGAAAAACTTACAGAATATTATAAAAGCAATTTTAAAAAATTTCATTAAAAAAAGCAATATTGCTTGTTTCAATAAGTTTCAGTGGCAGAATTAATTTTGATCTTTATTTTCTCACCAGTTCATAAGAAAATCAATAAGATTCTTGGATGGGTAAAACCTATAACAAGATACTTTGATAATTTAATATAGTTAAGAGTGCACATATATATATATATATATATATACATATAAAGGTTTATAATAACCTATCTCTAAATCAAGTTAGAAGATGCTTTAGAATTGACCTGCGACTCTAATATTACTTCTAGACCATTCAAATACTCTAAATCATACTCGTTCGCTTTGTGCATTGAGAAAGTAAAAAGAATTAATAGTTATACAAATAATATACTAAATATAAAAACTATAATAAAGAAGTCAAACCTTTATAACCATACAGCCAATTCTGAGATGTTATCAAAATTTACACATTGTCCGGAAGAAGACGATTCTTATACTTGAATAAAATCTTACTACCTATATTGAAGGTAAATTCTAAAGTAACAGTTTTGATTGGAATACTTAATATGTCTTTTGCCATTTGTGTGATAATTAGATATCTAACTTCATTTTCTTTCCAAAAGGCAAGCACATCAAACTTCAACTCCAATGACTTTTTTGCTTCATCCAAGTAAAGATTAAGCTGTGATTTGTAGTTGAAACTTATAGTTGCATCTTGAGCAAAATCTTAAATCCATATCAAAATATAATTTAACTTTAAGAAATTTACAAAATATAATATAAATGTATTAATATAAATGATAATAAATAATTTATATACCAGAAAATTTGTGTTTACTTTACGATGAAATTGACCTCTAGTTCCATGATCATAAAAATGAGACAAATTACTATGAAAAGTCTCATATTCTCTAAAAATGAAATATAACTGATTCCGAACCTCTAACTACTTAGAAGCATGAGCTGCACATAATTTCTCATAACAATACTTTATAAAAGCCAACTTACAATAAGGGTCAAGTAGAATAGCAAATGAGAGAATGACAGAAAAATCATCTTAGTATTTTTAAACTTTTCATTCATGTGTTGTGCCATCTTTTTCACTTGTATATCTGGGTTGTCCATTACTTCTAGTATAAACTTCTGTATATTTCATATATTCTCAAAATACAGATTGACAGTTAAATATTCTGACCCAAAAAAAGAGTAGTCATTTTATAAAAAAGCTGCAAAAGATTTGTAATTTTTGCAATTTTGTCCTAATCATTATTATTAGGGTAATGTTCATAATAAATATCAACAAGCTGCAATTAAGAAAATATTGGATGATAAAAAGTTCCCTTTCTAGCATCAAATAAGTTAAATTCCATTATTTAAGCACATCCAATCAAAGTGATTTTAAAACTTTTAAACGAATAGTTGTAACACATTAAAAAAACTTAAGTCTCCTTACTTTAGATCTATGAACATACATAACACTATATCTGAATTTTTTCATATGCTCAGAAATAACTTTCAATCCATCTTAAACAACGAGATTCAAGATATATGCACTACACCGAACATGAAAATATTTGCCTCTACAAATCACAATATTCCAAAGTTTGAGTTGGTTACATAATAATGTTTTTATACCAATCATGTTGCTTGCATTATCTAATGTAATGAAAAATATTTTGCTTTCAATCTCCCAATCTTTTAAGAGACCAAATACTTTCTCATGTAACATGTTAGATCTATGTGGTGGATCAATATGTTGAAAAGTTAAAACTTTGCTTCTAAGCTTCCAATTATTATCTATATAACGTGCAGTGACACAAAGATAGCTATTATCGATCATTGATGTCTATACATCACTAGTCATACAAATTCTTCTTTTAATATTCATTAATATCGATTTAAGTTGCTCCCCAAATTTTTGTGGAATTTAATGATATCAATTATATGAGGATTCTGGGAAACATGTTTAATATCTAGATTCAAATATGAATTATAACCACGTACCTCATTATATTCAATATGTAAATATGGCAAACCATGTTTGATTGTGATTTTGTATAGCTATTCTCTATAAGTAGCTTCATTTAACTTCCGATGAGATAATTGTCCACTCATTCCACCTTATGTTAAAGACATTTGATATTTGTCACACTTTTCCAAATATCACAAAACATTTTTTGTTTCTACTAATGAATCCGCCTTATATTCCTTATACCAAGACTTCTTTTGCCCCTTTTTATCAGAACTACCACACTTTGTCACACTTTTCCAAATGCCACTGGTTGTTATTGTCATTCTCTACATTTATGCTAGACATCTCCAACGTTGATTCCGTCATCATAGTCTATAAATTTTAATATAAAGTTATTTAATAATATATTCATAAACAAAATTTTTTCAATAAGAATGCTAAACAGTACATGCAGATGACATGCATGTTCAAAAAATATATTCAAAAGCATATATATAGAAGAAAAAATTTTAAAATATAAATTGAATAAATTGTAAACATTGTCATTTCCTAGTTATTTTGTATTCAAATTCCTATCAACCATTTTTACTTCCCAATTCACCATGAAATATTTATATAAAAAAAGAGAAATACCATCATCAAAAGTCCATTGGACCTATCTTTTCATCAATCCAAAAGATTGGTCATTTCTAGCTTACTGGCATCATGACCATAGTTTATAGAAATTCAAGTGTAACAACATGTAAGATAAAACTGTGCAGTTTTCCTTTCCTACCAAGAAGAGGAACATAACATGACCAATTATTGCTTTCGCTCCAAAGTGAAACCATTATGAAGGCCAAAAAGAATAACGTGTCAGAAGAATTGTTCCCATATTCCTTATTTACCAATTTCCTACAACTTGTCTACCATCAAGAAGAACATAGCCAATGGACATATAAGAACCATATGGTATATAAAGATGATCATAAAGATCATGGCAATATATAGTAACTATGAAGTCAGTGATCGAAGATGAAGACTGGATAACTAAATGAAGTAGATCTCTGATGAGGGGTAGTTACTATCGAGCGAGACATGAAACATCGATCCAAAAACAGTATCACATGATCAAACGTTAAATAAAAATTTCAGCTTTAAGCCATCTACTCCATAAAGTTTGGAGCCTAATTTGGTATGAAAGGAGGAGAGCTTCGCCCTTGTGAAAGTATGTTGCAGCCGCTAAGTCTGACCAAGAAGAAGGAGTCTTCTTTAATCCCTTAAGAACATAACTGTCGGTTCTATACTCCACTCTCTCAATGCCTTTGACCCTCTCACTCAATACATTTAGATAGATCAACACTTCAATCAACACTTTATTCAGATTATGGTTTTGGCATAGAAGCATTCAAATTAAGATACATAAAGGTTCTTCAACATCCTTGTAACTACTAGATAAGAATTGTTAACTAATAAATGGAACACACAGAACATTTTACAGAGGATCATTGACCAACCTCATAAATAAAAAAAAGGCCCCATTTTGTTTTACACTACTTGATGAAAAGACAATCTCTATGTCTAGACAAGTTAAATGCTTCAAGAAACCATGCTCCCTTAGATGAGTTTCCGGATGTTCAGTGATTTTATATTTGACATCTTCATTAATTTCAATACTTCTTTTAGGTTTCCAAACACTTAAGAGCATCCTTCTTCAGCTCCTCTAATTGTGCCTTCACAGTTTTGAGTTTTAACTCCTCCTCATCTCTTTGTAGATCTTCCATCCATATTTTTCCAAGCTACCAAACCAAGATGATGTAGTTATCGTTTTAGGCATGGATAAAGGACTCCAAAGTGCTCCTCTTTGCTACATTTTGCAGCTTATAATTTATAATTTGTTTAGTCTTTTTTTTGTTTATACATTAAAGAACATTCAAATTTATGTTTCAATTGCTTCTAATTCTTTATGCTTTGATCCAAAAACTTGTGCTAAGATAATAAATATGTCATTAAGCACAATATAACACAAATTGAGTAGTTTTACATCAAAAATAGAAATGAAGTCAAATAAAATAACTTATAAAAATATAAAAAAACTTAGTTCTATAAAAAAATGCTGATTTTGTGATTTTACAACCACAAGATGTTCTGCCATGTGTCGATAAAATATGGTTTAACTTAACTAAATAAATTAAGTTTTTTTGGTATAATTATTTATTAGCCACTTATTTTTTAAGTTCATACGAAGCACATCCTAAAGTTTTCCATCTTACAACTAAATCACTTGCTTTTCCCTTTTAATCTTCTTAAATAACCCACTTAGTTTTTATTTAGTCACATAAACCATTATATTCATATAAGTAAATTTTTATAAACATTGCAAATAAGTTTTTTTTCGTTATATTAAAAAAATTGACTTAAGTTAAGAGGCTCATTTTAAAATTTTGGGTAAATAAATTAAATTTTTTATTTTTTAATTATTAGAAGCATTATGAATAATTATCTCAAAAAATTAATTAAATATATTGTTATTTAGAATTTAGAATTTGGGAAATGACAAAAAAAATTTTATCGATACATATATGAAACTTCATTTAATTCGACGGGTCAACCCGCATTGACTCGACCTAAATTTGACCTAAATCAAATTTCACCTGACCTGAAATTGACCCGAACCCAAATTAATCTGAACTGAACCTGAAAATCTTTTAACTTAAAATGATCTGAACCCAAAATGACCTGATTTAAACCCGAATTGATATTAAACCGAACTTAAAATGATTCAACTCGAACCCGACCTGATTCACCCGATTGACATCCTGCCAGTTAGTGGATATAAATGTAGACAACGATTTTTGAAAAAGGCAATTAATATATTGAAATTTATTTCTCGTCTCTCTTTGTCTCGCTCTCTCTCTCTCTGTCTCTCGTCTTCTCCTTCTTCTATCTTCTTCTTCTGTTTGCATAACCATTCCTCTTTATTTCTGGGAACACGATTTTATTATAACATTTGGTATCAAGGCAGTCGAACCTAGGCGACGGTAAGCATGGTGGAGGAGAGCATGAAGCTTCTACTGGAAGGCCAGAAACGGTTTGAGAAGCTGTTACTAGAGCAGCAGAGCAGAATCAGAAGGCAAGACAAAGAATCAGGGGAGTTAAAAGGTATGTTCCATCAATTTTTAGGATCGCTTACTTTAAGGCTGGAAATCAGACGATGCTCTAAAGGCAGAGGTGAACGGAGCCATCTCCATCTCTAAATCGGAGTCACAGACCTCCGTTGAGCAGTTGCAAGATGATAATCGTGATGGATCTTCAAGGAAAGCGGTCAACTGAAGCCCTGACTTGTTGAGCGAGTTATCAGTTGGTCTTGTTATGGGGAAAGAGTTTAAGATCATTTTAGCGAAGGAGAACCATGAAACAGCGCTAATGGAGTTGGGTGTTAGTGGTGATGGTGCTTTCGGAATGGGAGGACCAGCTGTGCAGCGGCAATTGGTGGGTGACACGTGGATTGGGCCACAGCCAGGAGGGGGAACATCGAGTCTAAGAAGGATACTGGATAATCTAGGTTATGAGGCACACAACAATGCAGGAGATGCATTTGGGCGAGTTTTCGTGGGAAAAAAGAGAACAATTGGAGAACTCTTTTCCATAAAGGTTCTTAAAAAGGCTGATATGATCCGTAAGAATACTATTGAAGTATACTAGCAGAACGGGACATTCTAATTTCAGTTCGTAATCCATTTATGGTCTGGTTCTTTTATTCATTTACTTGTCGTGAGAATTTATATTTTGTGATGGAGTATTTGAAGGAAGGTGATCTATATTCACTGTTGAGAAATTTGGGTTGTTTAGATGAAGATGTTGCTCACGTGTACATTGCAGTTGTGCTTGCTTTAGAATATCTACATTCCTCGAAGGTGGTTCACTGTGATTTGAAGCCTGATAATTTGTTAACAGACTTTGGTATCTCCAAGGTTGGTCTCATCAACAGCGCTGATGACTTATCTAGTCCTGCAGTTAGTGGGACATTCATGCTGGAGGATGATGAACCACTAATACCTACATCAGAACGGCGGGAAGGAAGGCGAAAGAAGCGTTTTGCTGTGGGTACACCTGTTATTTGGCATTAGAGATACTTTGGGGAACAGGACGTGGTGTTACCGCAGATTGGTGGTCTGTGGGCCTCATTTTATTTGAAATGATTGTTGGTATTCAACCCTTTAATGAAGAGCATGTTCAGATAATATTTGATAATACGCTCAAACGTAAGATACCTAGGCCACGAGTACTTGAAGAGATGAGTGCTGAGGCAAAGGATCCGATTGATAAGTTATTAACAGAAGATCCTCATCAAAGACTTGGGGCCAGAGGAGCAAAAGCAAAACTCAAGTACAGTTATTGGTATTGCTGTATGATAAATTGTGTCCACAGAGGATGATAGAGTGGATCACCTTTAGAGGTTTTTTCGGCAAAGCATTTCGTTTTGTGATACACGATACTGGTGGTGTACACGAGGAGGTTGTGGAAGTTTTGAGGCCATGGGTGGTGACGCTGCCTAATGTAAGAGAGCTTGGAGATTTGAAGCTCTTTGAATCAAGGACAACCATCCAATACATAGCCCACGAGCTTGTTGATATGGCCACCAATGTGATATGCCAAGGAAAAGACATGGTGGAGTTATCAGTGTGGGTGGAGGTGGAAGCTCACCAGTTTGATCCAGTAGCTTTAAAGCTAAGTGGGAAACTTTTCAAGCCCATCTATAGGTTGACTACTAATCCTACAGTGGTCCGGGAAAATGAAGAAGAGCTAGCCAAGGTTCTTGACATCTACGAGCAGATATTGCAAGACTTCTTTGATGGCAACAAACTTTTCAAGAACATCAATCCAGATGAAGCTGTTAAATGTGGTGTCACTGTTCAGGATGATATCTGGATTGGTGAAGTCCTTGCTGGGTTAGCACTTGACAGGTCACAATCTAATACTCAACAATATGGTTAAAAAATGAATGAAAACCTGCTCCTCAATGGGAAGAACAATGAAACCATCTCGGCCTTTGAACTTGGTGGTGGGACCTTTAATGTATCTGTGCTTGAGGCTGGTGGTGGAGTGTTCGAAATTTGTTCTAACTTTAATAGATACATTTTAACGGGCATTTTCTATTGATTTTGATTGCACATATTATTATGTTTTTGCCTATTTATTGTCTAAATTACACCAATATAGAGCTATTATTGTTTATTTCAGGTATATGATGGTGTTGGAGAAATTTATGGAGATTTGGAAGAAATTGGAGCTTGTTTCGGTGAATCAAGAGGAGATACACACTCATAGCTTAAATCCCCATATGCACGGGTGAAGAAGAAAGAAGGATCCATCGACTGAATGGTAGGATTGATCGACTGAATGGAGGCTGGTTGACCGAATTGACACCAGTCAATCAAATAATTCGCAATTAATTTTTTGGTTGACCAAATAGTAAGGATCGATTAACTGATACCCACCATATAAGCTCATTCACAGCTTTTTTCTTAAAATAAACACTCAGGCCATAGGAAACAACACATCATCAATTAAATAGCCCTAAAAAAGCCTTCCATTGAGAGTATAAAAACCAAAAAGGAACACAGAAGAAGGGGTCGACAAACCAGGAGGAGTCGAGAGAGGTGCGGTAGAGAGTAGAGAAGCGTTCTCTTGCGCGTTTTTCTCTTCCTTTTCTTAGATTTAACTTCGTTTTATATTCTTTGGTTTAATCTTCACATTGGATATCAATTTAGAGCCATAAGAGCTTGCAAGTGGATATAAAGGTAGAAGTTCATCCGATTATGACCACTTATTGGTTATATTCTTTTGCTTTTTTATATATTTTGTATCAACCCTTCTTGTTTATCAATGAATATGTGATTTATTGTTATATTCTTGTTTCAAATGATGAATTTATGTGCTCAAATTCCTAGTTAGGGTTAGGATTTGAATGGGTTTGTGTTTGTTGGAGGATTTTTTCCTAGTTACAGTTCTTAATACATAATCTGCTTTGATTGACCATCTTAGTAGGATTATTAGATGATTAAAGGACCTTGACCATAGGCTTTTAATTGATGGAATATTAATTAGGTAATACAATTGAAATTAAGTGTGGACCAAGCCCTAAAGTCTTTTGTGAAGGTCTTTAGGATTAACAAACTTAATTCTAGGTGTCTTGATAATAATGCCTTCTATTCCAATCTATTTGTTAGACCAAGATGGATGAATTGAGTCTAGGAGAGAAAATATGTTTCCATGACCATTGGTTATGTCTTGCATTTGTGATGTATTCCTTAAATCTATCCAACATTGGGTTGTTCCTAACTTAACATATTAGATTTGAAGTCCTAACTAAATTATCTTTTTTTTTTACTCCTTTCCTTTAGCTTATGTTTAGATTGAATCTTTTTCATTTTCGTCTCTGTTTTTTTCTTATTTATTCCTCTTAATCAATCATCTTTGATTTTTCTAGACAATCTTACATTAATTAATCTAGTATTATGCTCAGATTCCTAGGGAGAACAATTCTCAGGGTTTACTCCATTTTATACAACTTTTTGACAAGGTTCGCTTGCCTTTGGTTGGTCTTGGATTAAATTAACTAAAATTATAATTTGTTTACACCATAACAGGAGCTCTTGATGATCAATCTTGATTCCAACATTTTAGAACTTGAAGCTTGTTCTTTGTGCGGAGTCAAAGTCTCCGAATAATGATTATGCTCTCTTTTTTCCTTTTCTTCTTTTAAGTTTTTTGTGTCCCTTTTAAATTTCTCTTAAAAATCATACCAAAACACTGCATAAAAGAAATGGAGAGTAAAATATCTCGCTAGGAGGGGTCACTTGGATAAAAAAAATAGTGGATGGGCACATGGCCTAAACTTAGACTCCACCACGCTTTTGGAGAATAGTGTTTAGAATGGTTATCTTGACATGGGCTATACTTGCATGGCATGAAGCTTGGCCCAATGTTCAATGCCATGGAACCTTTCCATGCCGTATTTCTGCTTCCAACCTTCTTCTAACTTTCTTTTCATCTTACAAAATAAGTAAATAAGTTCAATTCTAACTCAAAATCAATAATTTAATTTTAGAACATAAAATTTAAAAAATCATCAAATAAATAACAATTTAATTCTAAAAACATCAAAACAAGAAATTCAAAAGTGATACACAATAAAAAAAAAAGACTAAAAACATAACTATCAAGGGAGAAAAGTTTATCTAGAGGGTTGAGTGAATTAATTTCCTTAAAAATTTTCTAAGTTATTGAACCTAAATTCACAAACCCACTTATACAATCATGTGAAAGCTAAACTAATAATTGAATAAAGAATATACAAAATTATATAAACAACTTGTAAGGTTAAAAAGAAAGGGAGAAAATATGCAATTTGATTTTATAGTCGTTTAAAGACAATTCTTTCTCTTACATCCACTCCCCATCACCTCGTGGGGTATTCTACTATCTCAAATGTAAAAAATTCAACTTTCTCCCATTTTTCAAAGATTAAGAGTAAACTTCCATAGTTTTACATTCTTAAAAAATTCATAAATACTAAAAAAAACTTCAAAATGTTCTTTACTTAGCCTACAAAGTTTTTAATAAGGGCTCACATATAACATGAATGAATGCTCACAAAAACCATTTGAACTATCCCAAAATTTCACCAAATTTCACATAATAACCTTACAATAGTCAAAATCACTTATATATACTTTTCATTACACTTGGATGATTTTAACACACATCAACATATCTATTTATAGTGAAATTTAGGCTTATTAGCGATTTATGACTAGTAGACAATGTGTTCATTTTCATTAATTTCTTTTTACCATTGATCTTTTCCCATTATTGCCTAATTCTCCCACCACTAGTCAATTGATACTTGCATCGGTGAATCAGTTTAACGATAAAAACTACACTAGTTGACTAATCTATTCCTCTAGTAGACTAGTGCAACTTAAAATTGATTTCTAACCATCATAAACATATTTAAACTTATTCAATTCAATCCAAAGCACTGCCTAACACTTCAAAAACATTTCCTTTAAAAAATGAAAAGAATATATTAATAGATCATATCTCCAACGGAATTACAAAAGAGCATTACAAAGATCAAAATCTAAGATAAGGATTTCAAACATAAAGTAGACCTACTAACAAAAAAAACTTATCCATCTATTTGTTTCAAATTACCAAGTAGGGAGGACTAATAGAAAAAATCTCCCTAATCTGACTTATAAAACTCTTTAGGAACACTTGCTTACTTTTATTGGAAATTCCATGCTTTCTACCATTCCTTTCTCTTTAAATGGTATAGATGGAGTAATTAAAAGCAAGCTTGAAGAGGACATAATCACCCTTGGAAAAGCCATTTACCTTTGCTTCTCATTCAAAAATGAAGTTCCTATCGTGACAGCTAGTTTTATGATTATATAGAATTTTAATATTTTTCCAAAGTGGAGATACGTAAGAGATTTAAAATGGTAAATGATATCTTGATTTCATTGCTACATAGCATAACACATATAACCTCTCATCACCAATAGATCTTGATTTAAATCTATTGACTATTCACAACCTATTCTTGATTGCAAGCCACAATATAATGACTACCTTAAGAAGTGATGCTTAAACCATACCAACTTAAATCATTATACTCTTAGACCTTCATTCCTAAATAATGAATTAAAATATTTATTAACGAACACACTTGAGGAATGAAGAGACTAACAGATAGAATCCTCATGCATCTAGTTTGGGAGGTAGTCTAAGAAGACAATCTATATTAACCTAAAATTTCTCTCATTCCAAGTCCATCTTTCACTAAAAATGATTAAGGAAACATGATCATTGGATGGATAAAGATACCTTATCATGGAAAAGGAAGGAAGCATATGGATAGGACCAAATTTATACTAATTATCAAACTAAAGGAAGGTAAGAGATCCAATGCGAATTTCATGTTGCTTTACACAATTTAAATTCCTTTTGATTTTGAGTATTTAAAGCAAGGACTAGGATATAATAAGAGATTGATCAATCTCCTATAGCGATCTCTGTTTAATGAAGTAGGAATAAACCATTTAACCCATGAGGATTGGCCATCCTTAAACAATCTCCATATTCTTTTGATAAGGCTTACTTGTGAGGATAACATAGGGGGAATGATACCTAACCCCCCTTCCCTCATAGGAGAACAAACTTCTTGCCAATTAACCTTTATAAGGGCCTTGGCATGGATGCAACCTATCCATAAAATGTTCCTCAAGAGTATCTTAATAGATTTATGAAATTTTTTTAGTAATGAAAGGTGATGAGTCCAAAAAATATGCAAGCTATTTATAATTGAGTTAATAAGATGAGCTCTACTTGCCATAAACACTAAAAACCAATCCTAGCCTGAATCTTATCTAAAATAGGATAACAGTCCCTAAACTTTGGATTTTTGGAAGTCATAGGTAAACCTAAATATTTGAAAGTTAAGGAGTTATCTTTCATTCTAATAAGTATTGCAACCAATTTTGTTAAATCCTTAGCAAAATTGGATATAATAAAGAAACTCTTATCTAAGTTGATTCTAGGGCCTAAATACATGATAAAAAAGTGAAAGGACTCTATGATTAGCTTAATAGACCCTCACAGTTTCATAAAACATTAAGAATCATTTGTAAAGGCTAGACTTATGACTGCCTATTTCTTACATTTTCTGTGAAACTTTTAGAGACTAACTATAACTTGTCCTCCAATAATTTTAGTAAACACTTCAATGAAAAAAGTAAAGAGGTAAGGTAAAATGGGATCGCCTTACCTAATATCACTGACCCCTTTGAAGATAGGAGTAGGCTCTCTATTAACAATAGCACTAAACGAGGTTGAGATTAAGCATTCCCTTAACCATTTGATAAATAAGAAGAAGAAGATAAATTCCTTGAGCATTTCCTTAATAAAATTCCATCTAAGGGAGTCATGAGCTTTATGACTTAATAGCATAATTTTTTGCTACTTTCTTCTTTCTCATTAAGATGATTAATGTAAAACAATCCCCACGTATTTTCCTCTCTATTATGTAACCTATATGCATAATCTAAACATAAATTAAAATAAGTATACCATGAACCT
The DNA here is from genome assembly GCA_028565735.1 of Pinacopodium congolense. NCBI lineage: Eukaryota > Viridiplantae > Streptophyta > Magnoliopsida > Malpighiales > Erythroxylaceae > Pinacopodium > Pinacopodium congolense. Next base: position 5,808 of record JAOXYD010182322.1, on the reverse strand, counting down.
TTTAAAAACAACTATGAAATTAAGTAAATACATTTAAAAATACAATAATCAACATTTTCAAACTCTATCCTGAACTTTAACTTAAAGTCCTCTTCATTTGATTACAGTAAGCTCTATTTTAGCTCCAAAACTCATCTTCCAAACATCATTCAATATACCTATCTTATCATCATCTTAAACACAATAAAATAATGGATTGTTTTATTATTATTAAGAAAAAGGTAAAACCTCCATTGGTGCAACAATCATTTTAGTAGTTAATTCGTTTTTAACATCAAAACCCCCTTTATCTAGAGATAAGTATTCACTTCTCTTTTACCAAAAAATTGGAAAAACCTGACTAGCTAATTCCTACTAACTTTTATTTGATTAATTATTATTCTTACCAATTGCCAATTAATTATAGCAGAAAAATTAATTTCTAGTAGAAATGTCTAGTGCCTATATGATTTCTTTTATAGAAGTTGCTACATCTAAACATACGTAGAAACTATAATATGCAAGAAACTACATATAAGGAGCCAAGATATGAAACTATTAGAGTCAATAACTGTATTTTTTTATGTTTTTCATATAGCTTGAGGTTGCTTATGGAATCATCATCATTAACTGAAATTTCATTCAATTCGAAAGCTCACAATGTAGTTTGTTGTTATAGATTAAATGGCCCATTAAAAACTTTATGGTTAAAGCATAATACAGAGAGAAGATTTTATAAGTGTGCAAATAATCTAGTGAGTGATTTAAGTTTAATTTTGAACTAAATAATGTTGTCTCATTTATGTAATGCCTTACCTAGTATTTTTTTCAAGTTAAGAAATGTGACTTTTTCAAGTGGCACGATGGAAAATTTACTATTGAAGTGATTAAGGAGTTAAGAATAGAAATTGGTAGAATAAAGAAAGAGGCTAAAGCAAGGACAAGTGCAATGAGATAAAACTTTAAATTTCAAAAAACAAACTAGCTAGAAGATGAAATAAAGTTAACGAAGGAAAACATTAATATGTTTTTGAAAAACATTATTTACTATACTATTAATGGTTGTACTTTTTAGCCACATCATGTATGGGTACTAATATTTTTAATGACAATTGTGTTGACATCTTTAATGAAATTTGTAATTACAACTGTAATTGTTTTATTATCTAGTTATATCAATTAGTAATTACTTATTACAAATTATTTAAAGCTATAATAAAATTGTTGTTGTGCTTATCTATATGATAATGACCTAAATTTTTTTATATACTAGATTATGTCTTTATATTGTGCTTCAACTACATAATCCCTTAAATTTCGACAACTATCTTTTCAACTGAATTTTAAACCTTGATGTTGTTTAAAGCACCAAAAATTTCAATAGTCTTTATGCAATCTATAATTCTATTTTGAAAATTAAACCATAGCCTTTTCTCTTGCATCCAAATTTACTATAACTATTACAATTTTTTATTAGAATGGTTTATCTATAAATAATAAGAAATTGGATTAAAATAAGTAGATGATATTATTTTAATCATGTTATTTAACATTAAAATTTTAGCTACATATACATCATGTATGCTTATTTTTTTCAATCTAATTAACATACAAAAAAAAATGCCCAAAATTTTTTTTTTTCATGATATTTATAATGTTTGATTTTAAGCTGTAATCCTTCCTTCATAAACACTAGATTTAGAAGGTATATTTTGTGATCTTTGACTAGCCCATGCCATGATGCTCTTTTCCTTTTCACTTATTCTTGTAATTGTTAAGAAGTGATGCTTGGATGCCCTTTAAACATAAGTATATTTTTTCAAATGCTAACCTAAATGTATAAGGATTAACATCCTCAGACCTAGATTTGTTGACATGTATAGAGCCACTAACTTGAACCTATAATGAAAAAACTTAATTATATAGAGTTTATGACATGTTTATCAATACACTTCATTTTCTACGGAACTCACAGTATTGTTTTATTATGTAAGATAACATATTCAATAGTGTTACATCTGGTAACCTCTATTAACTAAACCATCGTAAGATACATAACTTAGTAATGTCTACCAATGCATTAAATATCTGATAATTGATGTATAAACTTGTAAACATGTCTTAGTTGCTATTTTTGGAGCTATAGGATGCTCTATGCTATGCACTTGTGATATAGTAGCAATTAATGAGTTTTAATTTAGAAAATAGTTAATAATTTTTAATTTCATAAAATGATTGGTAGTTCTAATAGTCAAATGGAAACATATATTTATAGATATACAACAAACTTTACTACATTTTCTTACATTATAACCAGTATTATAGCAACTACTGCATTTTTACACTTACCCCATTTGAGACAACCTATTTCGATTGCTCACTTTCTTCATCTCATTCTTATATTTTCTTCTTAATGTTTTGGGTCTACCTAGAATTTCTCATTTAGTATGTAGGTTCATTTTTTTAATGTCAAATACTAACAAAAAAAATGGAATCCCTCATAGGTTGCAACACTTGCTTTCTCACTTTGAAACTGATACTTCTTACAATAATCATCTGCAAATGTTTCCACCCTTTGCTTAGAATAGTTTGTAGCACTTATAGCATTATGAATCACATGCTTTGCAACTACATGGTTGATCTCGACCAATCTTAACTGTATGCTTTGCATCATTCTTTGAGACTTCATATTCATCGTCTCCATTCCATATTATTCTTCACTACATAGCATCTTTTATTTTCTTCTTCATCAAGTTTTTTAATAATTGATGGTGCAAAAGTTAGTTTTCCATCCATCTGTAAATTATTTTTTGTACAAACGTCTACTTTCCATCTATCCATAAATATTTTTTTTCATTTCTGCATATCTTCTCATCACCATGATTCTTATAGTTTTAACCATGCTAATGATTGATCTGCCCCTAGTTGACAAAATCCACCCACTTAAAGTTTTTCACTTATTATTGTCAGCAATTGAACATTTCAGTTTAAATGATTGATAAAATTTAGTCCATTTGTCCTTTAGATATTCAAGTAATGTTATTACATATCTAGGTTTGATTTTGTCAAGCCTCTTTATTTTCTCTATAAAATCTTCTATAAATGTTGATCATTCATAGCTCCAAAACTACCTTTACAAATCTTTCATACTCTAATTCTTGTGCCAGTTGTGATAAATGTTTCTTGTACACATTCAATATATGGCATGTGGTAGAATTTCTCCTACAATTTTTATTAATCCCTTCAAACATTAAATACCAAATTAGTCAATATTATAGATGTATTATAAGAATCTAAAATAGAAATTTACAAATTACCTTTTTCATGTCTCTTATTACAATAACACTTTATCCATCCTCAAAGTCTAAATGTGATGGTAATAAGTTGATAAACCATCTCTATGAATCAATATTTTTTACCTTCACAATTGCCTATACTAAAGGATACATCCCTCCATCCATATTCCTCCAAAGGACACTTAGTAATTGACCTTGAAACTTTAGTTGTAAGAAGCAACCCTCAAGACCAAATATTGGTCTCAAATGGCACCAACCTCTTTTCATGACATCAAAACAAATGTATAATTTTTTAAACTATAACAAAATAACGACAAATGAAATTTGTTTCCCATTATTCAACATTATAAAATAAAACATAAATTTATTACTTGCCTACAACAAGAAGGTTTCCTAATTACTTGACAACTACATCTTTACTATGGATTTGGGATTGCTAAGTTTTAGTTCATATATGTACTGTTAAAACTTCACATATTTATTTGAAAATTCTTTACTACTCTAAACATACTAAAGTTAACAAATATATTCAATTTATCTCTATATTTTAAATCATTTTTACAGTTAATATACTAGAATTTTAAGGAATTCTATCCCTGAATATCTCATCAAAAACCTAACATACACCATTTTAAGTTTGCTTGTTATGTAAAAACTATGATCAATATTGTATGTTTTTATTCTAAAGCATCTTTCATTCTTATCATATCTAACATAGAGCCCCTATAGACATTCTGATAGAGGTCAAATTGATATGATTTTCATGGATAATTTGTTGAATTATGACCCCTAAATCAATGTTTACTTGTTTAATTGATACCTTATTATGTTTGATTTGTAGAATGAAGCTTAATGATGCCGATTGGATAAAAAAACATCAAGAATTCCTCTTGTTGCTGTCCATTAACGGCCCCAGGAGAGGGTGTCGTTACCTGAAGAACTGGGGGCCATTTAACTCTCCAGAATTCGGGCTATAACGGCACACTGTGAGGGTGCTATTGTAGGGAGGCAGGGTGCCGTTGAACTCTAAGTCAACAATTTCAACTCCATATCTTCCAGATTTCAACATTGACGTGATCTGCATTAATGCCCTTGTCTCTTGGCATGTGAGGGGAGGCTTCCAGAGTCTGCATACAACCAAAACATCAAAAGAACATATAGAGAATCAAGAGGAAATCAGATCATAGTAGTGAGAGAAGCTCTAGCTTCTCTCTTCTTTTCTTTCTTTGATAGCCTAAGCTTCAAACACTTAGATTTCGAGTTTCTGATTGTATTTTTGAGTTCTGTAAGTTGAAGATTGTAGCTAAGACACATGTTTGAGTTTCTAAATCACCATAGGGGATCTTGTGGATTCAGAGCTGTGGTGGTGTCCAGATCAAGCTAAGGAGTTCAAGACTTGTCCAGAAGGATTCTAAACACGTTTTGTAACTCCTAACTTATTTATTTCAGCTCATATTTGTAGATCTAGTCATATTATGTGGTGTAAAGTTTATATCTTGCATGTTTTAGTTCAAATGTGTGGCTAATCGTATCTGATGCTATGGATTGATGTTTTGATGTTTTAGAAGAGTTTATATGCATGTTTATATGTCTGTATTTTGCTTGTTGAAGATCTGAATGTACCAAATCTAAGCTGGCCACTTAAGATTAGGATTTAAGATAGTTTAAGCATGAGAAATCATCTTAAATTGTTTGAAAAATCAATAAGCAACATAAATTATTCCTTGCATGACCAAACCTGGATTGTTTGTGAAAGTTGGAGTTCTGGACTTAATTTTTCAGAATTCACCTTCTTGATATTTATGCCCATTTACTTCATTTTAAAGCATAACCAAACTTTAAACAAGATTAAATGGAGATAAAGCAAAGTCTTAACCATTGCTTTGTTTCGATTTCGTGAAGGACTTGAATCAAACATTAAACTTGTTTTCAAACTCAAATAAATCATCAATCATCTAATCCATAGCTCTTTTACACATTTGGTAATTTTAACAATTTTTCAGAAGCAATTAAAATTCGTTTTAAAGTGTTTAATCCAAAGTAACCAATTTTAAGCCTTTTCCATTTTTTTAATCAATTTCTTGAGCTTTTCCTAAATAATTGTAATCCAATCAACCTGGTACTTAAGTAACATTTTCTCCGTTGGATCGACACTCGGAGTTTTAAATTTTACTCCACTTTATTACTTTTGCGACAGGTGCATTTGCCTAAAAAGTACAATGATTTTAAAGTAAAAATCATTTCGAACACCCGTCTTTTTTGAAGTCACCTAACCAACGCAACAAGTTTTTGGTGCCGTTTCCTGGGATAAAGTAACCTTATTATTAGGAAAACTGGTGTCAATTACTTTATGACTTGTATAAATTTGTTTTATAATTGTTCTGCATATTTTTCTGTAATTGTTTTCTTGTTTTGCTTTGTGTGCCTTATTTTCTTTTTCCTTAGATTATTTTCTTTGTTTGTTAAGTTTGGTTTTCTACTTTCCACATAGACGACAATGTGTTGTTTAAGTATAAGCAAGTAGGTAGTCTTT
>JAOXYD010182217.1:0-23486 GCA_028565735.1 Pinacopodium congolense | reverse complement strand
TTTGAAATTTTAATTTTTTATTATTTAAAAATATTTTTGAGATATATATTTCAAATATTTTTTAATTGTATTTTAATTTTCAAGTATTCAAATATATATAATTCATCAATTATGTATAAATGAAAATATAATTTAAATTTAAGTTATTAAAAATTATTTTAAAATTTAAAATTTTCAATTTTAAAATATAATTGAATAATTTCAACACAATTCAACAATTATTTATAATTAAAAATATTCAATTGCATAATATTTTTAAATAATTGAAAATATAATTTTTACAATATAATTATAAATTATTTATAGTTTAAAATATAGTTGAAATTTATTTTATTTCAATAAAAATGTTTTCAATCTTTTGAAGGAGTAAGTTATTATTTTTTTTACTAAACTTAGAAGTTATACAATATTTTTTAATAAAATATTAATATATTAATCACTTGTATTTTTATAAGGAGAAATTTTTTTTTTGAAATGAATTAAATGAATTTTAAAAAATTAGTTATTATATTGAAAAACTTTTAGAAGGCTACTAATTGAATTGAAAAATTTTAAAAATTGAAAATGTATACATTAACACGGATGCGACAGTTTTGTCACATGAATGTTAAGAAAGAAGTTAACATTTTTGTTTTAATTGAAAAATATTTTAAAGATTAGTTATTCAGTTGAAAATTTTTAAAATTTTGCTATTTAACTGAAAAATTATTAAAAATTAGTTACTTGTATAACTATTATTCCTATTTTTATGGTGTTACTAAAAATCAAATATAGAGAAGAGAGAAAAACTCATCTTATTGGAAGCCCAAGTCATATAATTATAAAGTTTTATTACTCCTTTTTTTCCTGGTTAGGTATAAGTAAAGTTTTTGATATTTCACTTATTAATTTACTTATAATTTTAGCATAATATTACTCTGCATGTTTCAGGGATGTACCGCTTTTCTTGTGCATGCCCTTTTACATTGGATTAGTCTGTTTTGACCTCACGTGCATTCTTGTACTCCCGGCCTTTTGGTGATTTGGACTTGCTTTTGATCTGGATAATATGTGACAATTAATTATATTGAATCTCCTATAGTTTTATCTTTTTTTATTTTAATATTTATATTTTTAAAATATCATTTATTTATTTATATCATTATTTAACTACGGAAGATAATTTTCATCATCATATTACGTTAATTTTCTATCCATTTATAATTTTAAATGACATTATATTAAAATTTTAATTTTTAATGCATCATTTTTTTAAATTTTTACGAAATTGAAACAAATTAATTGGTGCAATAAAATTTATTAAAAATTGATTCCTCTTACACTAGGTACAATAAGTCTCGCTTTTATCCAGAACATACATTAGCTGATTAGCAGCCAATGCAAAATATACTGATTAACATTTAAGATTTTTATAAAAAATTAAATAAATAGTTCATGTTAATTATAAGTTAATTTTTATTTATATGAAATTTAATAATAATTAACCTACTTAATATTTTTCTACTATAGAGTTAACCTTCATTTTTATGGTATACTAATTATTAATTATGATGCCATTATAACAATTACTTATTATTATATAAGCACATGTTAACAGTATTTTAAATTTCGTTATGTACCGGTCAGTATCGGCCGAAAAACAGAATGGAATCACTCTGTTCCGTACCAGATTTAAATACCGGTTAGTACCCGTTGCATCGGCCTATACCAATTGGTACCCGAAAAAATAAAAAAATAAAAAAATTTAAATTTTTTTTTAATAAACAGGAAAAATTTTGTATTTTGATATTTTTAAGTTTAAAGTTAAGTTAAAAATGATATAATATAATATATTTATAGACTTTTTTACAAATTTTATAAAATTAAAAAATTAATTTATAATTTTAAAAAATTATCTGAAACGGTACCGATATTGACCGATATTGGTACAATATTATTTTAAGGACAAATCCAGTGCTGGTACCAGTACGGTATTCAAAACCTTGGAATAAACACCATGCATTCATCTCAATTAACTGTTTTTTCTTGGACTCCAAGTTTCAATAAAATTTCTTTTTTATAAAGCATACTATTTAACCAATTTCAGATTATACAATTAGGATTACTTACTTTAAACATCAAGAACGTATACTGTGTGAATTAAAACTTTAATGCCAAGTACCAGGCAATTCACCTCCACCTTACATGGATTTGCACAAATATAATTAAAGCAAAATTTTCTTTTTTTAGTTATAAGTTAATATCTCGACCAATTTAAGTGCAGTTCAACTAATTTATTCCTCTAGAGTAACAAAAGCATCTAACTTTTTTAGTTTGTTGAATTAATATTCTAAAACAAGATTCTAAATTTAAGTCTTAACTTGGTTCAAGTGGTGCACATTTATGATTGTCACTCGTGAAATAATTTAAATATTTTTATATAACTTAAATATATGATATTTGAATTCTTTTAATATAGATGTCCACCATCTACAACTATATAATTAGACCCATTAGATTACTAGTTCCATAAGTTTTAGAGAAACCAGTCTGAAGTTGCACGCAGCCTGTCAGGCAAGAACTTAGCATGTTCTTACTCCTCTGGTCGTAATTAGGAAAGGCAAGATAGTCACACCTGAAGTTTCCTGATCGATTAATTTTCGTGGGAAAGTGACAAACTTGGAGAGGAACAGAACATTTGCAAGCTTGAAAGAAAAAGACGAGCAGTGCATATACCGTAGCACCACAACTATAAATGCAACAGTGGGAAGAAATTAAATTACACAGTGTATCGTCATAGTGACCCACCCTCAGATTTTTTTGGGAAATTGATGATTGACCTTTGTCAGATTGATTAATTTATGCAACTACCGCCTTGGAATCCTTCTAAATTTGCCAAAGAAAAAAAATTAATTGCTTGTAAATAATTTAGGAGTTTAAGACTACCAATCCTAGTCTAACATGCGTTTTTTTTTTGGTTGAAAGGTAATTAATGAATTAGAGGATAAAGGAGTCTATAAGTTAAGGAATAAGCAACTAAAGAATTAAAAATAGGATTAATATCATGGATAGTCCCTGTAATTTTTCAAACTATCAATTTAGTCCCTATGGTTTGAAAACTATCATTTTAGTCTCTAAACTTTCTTTTTTTTTTCAATCACTAGTCCTTTATCAAATTTTACTGATGTGGCATGGACACGTGTCAAAAATTCATTGGTCCACATAAGTAAAATCTGATAAAGATTAGTGATTGAAAAAAAATGAAAGTTTAGGGACTAAAATGATAGTTTTCAAACCATAGGGACTAAGTTGATAGTTTGAAAAACCACAGGGACTATTCATGATATTAACCCTTAAAAATATAACATCAACCCAGACTAGCTCAATCGAGCAAAAAAATACCTAAGAAAACTAAAAGCTAAAGCCTCTAGTTACTGTGTACAGTGTAAGACAGATTGCCAAGCAAGTTCTGGGCCATCGCCACCTCCCATATTTTATGGGTAATGCCTTGAGTCAGAACTGTACCATTAATAGCATCCTTATCATGAAGCCGATTATTTCGTTCTTACCAAACACAGTATACTAAAGTTGCAAGAATTAGCTTGAAAAGGTTAGAGTTAGCTGGAATTTAGCCTTGGTTGCCTAGGTTAGAGTTGAAGACTAATCAATAGCTTGGCATGTCAATCCGAAAAGATGAAGGAATAAGCGTCATAGGTAGGAAGAGACATCACAACCGAAGAATAGGTTATCTTCGATTTCAGGAAGGGAGTTACACAGCTCACAAATTCTGTTGTTGATGTGGAATTTGAGGCTTAGTTTAGTACCAAGTCTTTTCTTGACAGCTAACCACAATATGAAAGAATGGGATATGGTACTGTACGAATCCCAAACCAGGTGGTGCCAGTTTACTGTGGGAAGAGGGCCTTGTAGGAGTTTCTTGAAGGAAGCAGTGGTAAAAAAGCCATACCTGTTGGGGATCCGACGGATTGTATCCAGAGCGGAAGGGTTGGGAGAGTACTATGGCATATTGTCTATGATGCAGCTACTAATTTTGGATGAGTGGAAAGGCCAATGCCAGGATGTGCCTCTAATGAACTCTTGGACCTTAGTATGTAGGGGAATAAAAGCTCGCAAAAAAAAGAATTCCTGCAACTTGTGGAGAGGCCCGAAGTTGTGCCAGCCATCAAACCAGAAAAGAGTGGTCACTCCATTCTCAATCTTATGTTGAATATTTTCTTAGATAAAGGTTCTAGTTTGAAGAATTTGCCTTAATGTCCAAGAGATATTAGTAGTTGCCTACACACTCAAGATACTAGCACTTTTAAGATAATACTGGTGAAGCTACTTGACCAAGAGGCTCTCCTTGTCAGTGCATATTCATCATAACTGTTTGATAAATAAGGCTTGTACCATGATCCTGGTGCATGGTATTCCTAGTCCTCCTCTGGTTTTAGGTTGGCAGACGTCAGTCCATCTAACCTTGGAGCTACGAGTCTTGCCATGAGGTTTACCCGTAGAAAGTTTCTAAGTAACCTGTCAATACTTTTCAAGACGTCTTTAGGCAGAGTCAGGTCAGAACACCAATAGACAAATAAATTACTAAGGACAAATATTAAAAGCTGTAATATGTAGCCGTAAGACAAGGTTTTATTGCACCAGTTGTTTAATCTCTTGTATATGGACTCAATTAAAGGATAGTAATCCGATTGAGTAAGCTTCTTGGTGGATATTTGCATGCCCAGGTATTTAAAGAGAAAGGAGTGGATAGGCAGTCCCTTAGAAGTGGCTAAGGTGGCTATGGACAAACTAGAGTTAGCTAACATCATGAAGGAGCTTTTCCTTGGATTAAAAGAGAGACAAAAAAATGGCTTAAAACTGTTCTAACGAACGAAGGAGGAGGTTAAGGGAAGCCGGCGTAGCTCTACTGAATAACAGGAGGTCATCTGCAAAAGACAGAGTAAACAAGCCAAGCTTCCTGCATTTATAGTGGAATTTAAAACCTAGTTCCTGGGAGATATTGAGCTTATTCATTTAATAAAAGACCTCTATACTAATAACAAAAAGATAAGGAGATAAATGGTCTCCTTATCGAAGACCTCTAGCACCTTTGAAAAGGTAGGTGGGTTCACTGTTGACAAGGATGGCATAGGAAGGAGACATGATGCACATTTTGATCCATTGAATGAATTTTGGTGGAAAGCCAAAAGCTTGCAAGGTAGAAATCATAAAATTCCAATTAAGGAAGTCATAGGCTTTGGTGAAGTCAGTTTTTAATACACAGCTTTTAATGCGTCTCCTGGATTGATAGCCCTTGAATAAATCTTGTTCGAGAAGGATATTATCTCCAATGCTACAACCTTTATGAATGTTGTTTGGCTTAGGTTCACTAAGATCAGTAATATTTGTTGGAGCTTGGTTACAAGAGTTTTGGCAATTGCTTGGTAGATAACATTGCAACATGTAATAGGACGATAGTCATTTATGGTGGATGGATTGGGGGTCTTGGCAATCAGGGTTAGATAGGTCTTACTGAATTCAGACAACATATGATCGCTTGTAAAGAACTTCTTGATGGCTTTGATTATCCACTCACCCATCATACCCCGCGTCTTCTTAAAAAATTAGCCATTAAAATTATCTGGGCCTGGGGCCTTGTCCAGATAGATGCTGAAGATTTCTTCCTTAATCTCTGCCTCTGAAACTTCCTTGGTGAGATCGGTATAAAGATCACCTTAGATGGAGTTTGACAGCTAAGATCTCAACTCTGGGGGTCAGGGAGAAGTGGGCGATACAGTCCCAAAAGTGTGCTAGAAGTGGTTGAAGATTAGAGTCTTTAGAGCATCATGCTCTACAATTAGCTACTCATCTGAGTCCTGAAGACCTGAGAGTCTATTCTTGTTGCACCGAGCTTGAATTGATCTATAGAAAAAATTGGTATTCCGATCACTATCTCTGAGCCATAAAATTATAGATTTTTTTTTTCTAAAGTTGAGGTGAAGATTGCGGACAGAGTCCATATAATCTTTAAGAGCCTTAGCTTCTTGACAGCGAGTGGCAAGATCATGGGTAGAGGTGGCTATGTGCTCTTGCTAGCCCTGAAGACAATCCCTGGCTGCATTCTTTGCCAAAATAAGAGGATTCCGAGAAGTCCATTGGAGATGTATTAATTCTCTCTTGATGGCCTTGAGTTTCTTATTCAGTTGGAAGGACCAAAAGCCAGTGATCATGAAGTGAAGACCATGTCCTACTGCAACAGGGAAATCAGGATGATCCGGGAGATAATTGAAGAATATGAAGGAAGCCTTCCTCTCAAAAGTCGGCTCTTCAGCAGAAATAAAGATGGGGGAGCTGTCCGAAGTGAGAGGGCTTCCAAAATTAGCACAGCTAGTTGGGAAATAAGAGAGTCAAGTTGCGTTATCAAGGCAATGATCTAGCTTCCATTGAATGAAATGAGTGTCAAACTGCCTATTGCTCCAGGTAAAAAGGTTGTCAATATATCTTAAATCAGCCTGTTCACATTCTCGCATAGTATATAATAAGCCTTTATAGTGGTTGAGCCTAGGATGGAGGCTCTGACCCGGCCCTTGAGATTCTGAGGAGAGGAGGGTGCAATTGAAGTCACCTGCTACAATCTAAGCATGACTAGTCTTGGTGGTAATGTCTTTGAGTCCTCCCAAAGTTGCTGACGTTGAAACTCCAAGTTAGCAACATAGACAACTATAAAAGAGAAGATAGTATGAGATGGGAGAGTCGTCAGAGTTTAGTGAATAAACTAATCGAAATAATGCTAGGAGTGAAGCTAGAACAAAAGGGGATTAAAAGAGATAATGATTCTCCCATTGTAATGGACAGAATGATTACTCAGAGAAACCCAATGGCTATTCAGAAATTCTAGATCTTGTTGAAACCTTTCCTTCTTTATTTTGATCTCGTTTAAACCAACAAAATGAGGCTACTTACAAGAAATAAGATCCTTCATAGTCTATTGTTTATTGAGGCGGTTCAGGCCTTGAACATTCCATACAAAAAAATTTATGAGGGAGGATTACCAGCTTTCTTGTGTTTGGTTTTTCGATTATTTTTACTCTTGGTGGGGCTTGTGGTAGCCATCTTAGGGGGAGAGCTGCTATGAGTAGGCGTGGATGCACTAGTTACTTCACAGTTCTCTCTTAGGTCAGAGGATGTAGTAGTATCACTTAATTCTGAGTGTACTATGGAAGCATTTTGGTTAAGAGCATCTGACTGCATACCAATGAAATTTAAGGAGCCAATTGGGCTAGGGGAGCCACTAGTAAAGAAATTTCGCTAATACCAAAGATGATAGGAGTACCCCAAGAGCTAGGAACATGATCCTCTGGGGGAATTGTTGGATAAGCTTGGTCATTCTGGGGGAGAACCTCCCTTTTAGGCGTGGGAGATTTGGGAGGTTCTGAAGGAAGGGTACGTTGGGTAGGGTTTCCATTCTGCACACCAGCCTCTTAGGATGGATCCTCCTGGATAGAGCCATTGGTTATGAGAGCCTCAGCTCTAGTAGGCGCTTCAGCTGGGCCACCCTCCCTGCTAGCCTTAGGTCGCCACACTTTAGTAGTACCTAGGGTTCCCGGATTCCACAGGTAGGACACTATAATGGACTCCTCTACTAGCTGGCCTTCATCACTAAGCTTCATTACCCTGATGACCTGAGGAAGGTCTTTCATAATGTCCACCTTAATGTAGACTCACGCAAACCCAATCCTTGTGATGTTAGCAGTATGGTCATCCATCGTAATGGGCCTATCTATTTCGCTCACCAGGCTGCTTAAACCATCTGAAGACCAGAGTTCCAGTGGAACCTTGTGGAAATGCACCCAAAGAGGAAGGAATTTCATGTGAGTTATGTCTAACACTAGACCTGGCTGCCATTTCTGGATGAAGAGAGGTCTCCCCTGGATATGCCATGGAACCAATTCTTGTATTCTATCGATTAAGGCTTCAGAAGAAAATTGGAAGACGAAAAAATCCTCTTCACTGACTCAAACACGCTCAAGTCCAAATTTTCTTCAATTAACATTAGCCCAATGATGGACTTGAGGAAAGGGTAAATGTTTCTTAAAGAAATAGCCAACCAAAGCTGTCTTCCAATTCTCTGGCCCTTTTTGTAGGACTTCCAAAGGAGAAGTAACCACATCATTAACCGAAGAAGGTAGGTAGCGGAGCTTATTGAAGGACTGAGGGTCCCCTACTACTCTGTTCCAAGCCTTTTTGGAGGGTTGAAGAGGAAGATCTGAGGAACGTTGTCCTGCCTGAGGCACATGAGCAGTTGGGCTACCTTCTCTCTGTAAAGAGGGAAAGTCCACGCGGGATCTAAGGTCCAAAAATGGTTGTTACTTATTTGTTTGATTATATAACTAACTTAAAATTTTTATTTGTACACTTAATTTATAAATTATTATATTTAACAATTCATTTTAATACTTTATTTAAAGAATAATGATTTAAATATAAAAAAATATCATTTTAGTTTAATAAGTTCTTATTTTCTTTTTATTTAAATAGAAATGGTTGTATATTAATTCCCAAATAAATTCATATATGACACTCCAATTAGTTACAAAAAAAGCGTAAAAAAAGTTTATAAAAGGAGTCTTTTTAAATTCAAGTTGAGTTGTATAGTACACAGGAAATGGCAAAAAGATAGGATAGCAGCTTTACTTTATTTGGGGGTAGCCCTAAACTTTATACAATTTGAACCCGATATAGCTCAAATTTGCTTAGATATTGGAATAGATAAATCTTGTATCTAAAAAGAAGAACATTTAGGTGGAAGAAAGAACTAGCATGTGATGGTCGAATCTCATGCAGCACAAAAGAGTCATAAAACCCTTAGAAATGGGCCAGATTGGCATTCCTGTAAACTATAGTAAGCCATGATTAAGTGGCAATTGTAAAGCTATTGTTTTATTTTTCAAAGCTATCATCGACAAACTCTTGCCACGCTACTTTCAACATAAAAGCGCAACTCCCATATGCCAATTACATTGGCCATTCTAGTAGTTTAAGTGTTGTCATTCCAATTTCTATTAGCCCACTTAATTTTCAGGCAAAAGATTTATTTTTCTTCTAATATTTGGTAAAATTTTAATTTACTTATTAATATTTTTAAGGTATTATTTTAATAAATTTAACAATTAATTAATAGAATTTTAATGAAATTAATGTTAAGAGAATAACATATATTATTTTACAAATTTTAAAAGATAAATTACATTAATTTATAAATATTGACAGAGAAAATTGTATTTTAAAAAATAATAAAAATTTAACTTGCTTTTTAATATTTTTAAAAGCAGCACTTTATTACGTCTTTTTAAGAAATGATCTATAAATTTAATGTCGAGTCCTTTTAATCACGTCAAACACCAAAATGATTGAAACCCAATAATTAAATCCTTAAAGGTATTGAAGAGATGGAAAGAAAAGAAAAAAAGGGAAAACTTTTTATTTTATTTAACTCTCTCAATAATATATCTATTTTCCATTTATAATAAAAGTCACTAAAGACAAAACTAAAACAAGAGTTAATCAAATCAACAAGTTAACAAATCAGCTAACAACTAAAAATAACAGCTAAACTAAAAACAGGTATCACATATAAATACATAACATAATCTATACCTATGTATATATTCTACATCCCCTCAAATTAGATTTTGGTGCCAATCACACAACCCAAATTAAACAATAAATGAGAGAAACCTAGAGCAACAAGGGATTTTGTAAGCAGTCAGTAGTTGTTGAGAAGAAGAAATAAAATGTTGTTGAACAAAACCTTGCTTGAACTTTTCCTGAATTAAATGACATTCAATTTCAAGATGCTTAGTCCTTTCATGATATACAAGGCTGGCAAAAATGTGGAGGGTAGATTGATTATCACATCGCAAAGGAAATGGAAGATGAATAGGAAGCTATAAATCCTGCAAAAGATAAGTAATCCACTGCAATTCACAAACAGTAGAAGAGAGACTTCTATATTTAGCTTCAACAGAAGGCTTAGAAATAATAAATTGTTTCTTAGTCTTCCATCAAACTAAAGCATCACTAAAAAATATGCAAAAACTAGTAAGAGATCTTCTTGTAGAAGCATAAAAAGCCCAATTAGCATCACAGAAAGCCTTAAGATAAAAATTATTAGAAGCAGGGAAAAAAACCGTTTTAAAGGAGAATTCCTCAAGTATTTAATCACATAAACAATAGCAACCCAATATAATTCAGTAGGAGTACTCACAAATTAACTTAATTATTGAGTAGTATAAGTCAAATTCGGTATAGTAAACTCTAAATAAAGCAACTAGCCAATCAATGTCTTATACTTGTCTGAATCAGTAAGTAAAGGAGAAGAAGTATAATGTAACTTACAATTTTTGGGTAAATAAGTATAAATGTCTTTGGAACCAGACAAACTAGCATTCTCAATAATATCAAGAGCATACTTACGTTGATTCACATATAAACTAGTAGAAGAATGAATAAGTTCCAATCCTAAAAAATATTTGATAGTATCCAAATCCTTTATAGTAAACTTATCGTGTAAAACTACTTAACCTATTGAGCAGCAGATTCAGATGAACCATTAATAAGTACATCATTAACATACATTATAACCCAATATATTCGACCTTCACGAACCTACTAAATAAGTAAGGATCATGTGCATATTGGTAGAAACCATAACTAATAAGCTGTACAATAAACTCAACATTTTATTGCCTAAAAGCTTGTTTATACCATAAAGAGACCTCTTCAATTTACAAACTTCATTAACTTTGGCCTTAGTATATCTAGCAAGAGGGAGTATATAAAATTTTTCAGTAATATAACTATGCAAAAAAAGCATTAGTTATGTCTAATTGATGCAAGAGCAAAGTTTTGCCAGCTATAAAACATAAAACGAGTCTAACAATTACCATTTTTACAACAGGATAGAAACTCTTTGTATAATCAACCCCTTCAATTTGGTTATACCCTTTGGCTACTAACCTAACCTTGTCTTGTTCCTTTGACCCATCTAATTTCAACTTGATCTTAAAAACCAATTTAGAACCAATAGACATTTTACTTGCAGGTAAAATTGTAATATCCCAGGTATCATTGACTTCTTAGGCCTACAATTTAACCTCTATAGTGCTTACCAAATGGGGATTGGTTTTAACTTGTTCATAAGATCTAGGTTCCTTGATATTAGAAACATTAGCTAAAAAAGACAAGTACAGAAATATGATATAAGGAGAAACCAAGAAAGGAAAAATGGAAGGATTATGAGAAGAACAATGACTAAAATGTGTAATAACAGCATAAGAATCATAGGATCTAACAGTATGGGATACAAAATTTGGCATCCATATAGGTTTAGACATTTGTTGTTGACTTCTCCTAACAGGATGTGTAACTAGATTTACCAAAATATCAACAAGTTGAGGTATATAACAAAGGAAGGCTCAGTAGGCAGAGAATCAGTAGTGGGGTTAGGTGAAGGGTGAGAATTGCAAACAAGAGTATCAAATTGTACTGGCATATCAAAAGAAATATGTAAAGGTATGGGATCACTGTTTTCTAAAATGGATTGGAAAGGAAAAATGTGTTCATACAAAATAACATCTCTAGAAGCAAAATTTTGTTGAATTTATAAGTTGAACAATTTATAAGCCTTTTAACCAAGAGACTAACCAATGAAAAAAGATTTCAAAGCTCTAGGATCTAATTTATATTTGTAAGGATAAACATTGGTTGCATAACAAAGATAATCAAATGACTTTATGAAAGAATAGTCTAGTGCTTTTTGGAACAAGAGCTAAAATGGAGTTTTCCAACTAAGGACAAATGAGGGCAATCGATTATTTTGAATAAGAGCTAAAATGGGGTTTTCCAACTAAGGACAAATGAGGGCAATCGGTTAATGATATATGTAGCAATAAGAATTGCCTCACCCCAAAATCTTTTAGGTAAACCGAATTGAAGTAAAAGAGTCTTAACAATTTGTAACAAATGCCTATATTTTCTCTCAACTATTTCATTTTGTTGTAGAGTGTAAAGAGAAGATTTTTGGTGGACAATACCAAAAGGAGAGCAAAGAAGTTGACAATTATGATTAAAAAATTTAGTCTCATTATTAGTTCTGATAGCTTTAATAGTACTATTGAACTTAGTCTAAACAAGTTGGAAAAAATTATGAATAACTTGTTCAATTTGAGACTTGTATTTCAAAAGATAAGTCTAAGTAGAACGACTAAAATCATCAATAATAATCAAGAAAAAATTAGCACCATTTAGTAAAGGTTGTTTATAAGGATCCCATAAATCCATATGAATCAATTAAAAAAATTTCATAGTGATGATATTACTATTTTGTTGTGTTTAGACAAATGAAAAATATTACGAGGAAAGGAAGGTTTGGAACAATTCAAGTCACTTGACATAATATTCAAATGCTTGGTTACATGTATGGAAGGATGTCCTAGCCTAAGATGCTAATGGTTGACATCATTGGCTACATTACAATAAGCTGGGTTATTGGACATTATATCTAAAAAGCATGCATGATGGTGTATGGATTGAGAAGAAAAAGAACTGTGATTAAGTCTGTATATACTAGAAATAACGTTTCCAATCTCAAGAACCTTATTATCATAAAGGTCCTACATAACACAAAATTGGGCATATAAAACAAACTTAATATTGACTATGAAGGCATCTTTATTAACTGACAAGAGATTATACTTAAAGGTTACAACATGCAAGGTGGAAGTAAGAACAAGTTTGGAACTTAGTCTAATATCTCATGTATAATCAACTAATCTAATTGTGACATTTGGAAGATATACAAGTTTGTACCTAGTGAAAGGCCTAGGTTGAAGGATCAAATACAAATAAGTACACATGTGCTTAGAAGAACCTGTATCTACTATCCAAGAACCATATTTAATTAAATCAAGAGAGCTAAAATTGTGATTTAAAATGCTACTTGAAAAATCCTTAAAGTGAGCAAAGTTAATGATGTTATGTTTACCACTTCTAACTTAAACCTAATCAACTCAAGCTTTAGACTTCCCTTTCAGAAATTTCTCAATCTCTTGCTGAATCATACTAGTTATATCAATCCTCCATTCTTCATCTTATCTAATAACATGTTTTGAGTCTTCCAGTGGTGACTCCATCATATTTGCTAATGATCTAATTCCCACCATTATGTTTTTTATGTCTCAATTCTTTGAACCACTTTGGATAATCATGGATCTTGAAAAAGGTGTCCTTTGTATGTCTCTTCATTTTGCAGAAATCATAGTACAGGTCATCTTTATTCTGGCCCTTTTTTACATTACCTTATCCTGTTCCTCTTTCATTTTGAGTTTTAATGAACATAGCTGCATCAACTTTATTAGAAAAGCTCACATGTACTTTTTTTTTTACTTCTCCACTCGCAAAATCATGGAGTATGCCTTATTAAGATTAAGCAAAGGGTCCATAACTAGAATTTGATTACGTACACCAACATAGACTTCTCTAAGACCTGTCAAAAATTACATCAATCAATCTGTAGATTCATACTCACTCATCTTATTAGTTGTGCCACACTCGCAAGATAGAATCGGTGCTAAAAAGTGAAGCTTATCTCACAATCTCTTGAGTTTGGTGAAGTACTTAGCCACAAACAGATCCCTTTGAGAAATTGAACAGATTTCCCTTTTTAGTTGATATAGGAGAGGACCATTACAATCTTCATATTGTCACTTCAACTTATTTCACAAATCTTAAGCCGACGTTGTATATAAGAAAGCATCAACAATATCTTTCAAAATATAGTTTAAAAGCCATGAGATACCACTCTACACCATCAACCGTACTGTGTATAATATTCTCTGGGCTTCTGAAATCAACCGGTAACAAACCCTAATTTCACCTTCGTTCCCAATGTTGTCTTCATAGCTCTACTCCAATTCAAGTAGTTACTTCCTTTCAGTAGAGTCGAAACCAAGATCTTCCCTGGATGATCTGGACTCTATAATCGCAATGGATTCTCATTATCGGCGAATTGATAATCAAATGTGCCCTGCACACTCTCTTCATAAATAATCACCACCACACTTGATTATAAAGATTGGAACACAAAGAAATCATAAGATCGGAGATTAAAAAACTATATCGAGTAACTGCTTTAATATCATGATCAAATCCGTAAAAGTATCAAAGAGATGCACAGTAGAGAGAAAAGGGAAAAACTTTTTATTTCACTTAACTCTCTTAATAATACATCTATTGTTCGCCTATAATAAAAGTTACTAAAGACAAAACTAAAACAAGAGTTAATCAAGTCAACAAGTTGGCTAACAACTAAAAATAATAACCAAACTAATAACAAGTATCACAACCGGATAAATACATAATGTAACCTATGCATATAAACATATTCTACATTACTTTTAAGGTGAAGTTTGGTGTCAATCACACAAGCCCAACGTAGACGAAACATCAAAGAAACCTAAAGTAGCAAGGGATTTTGTAAACAAGTTAGCAGGTTGTTGAGAAAAAGAAACAAACTTCAGTTGAATAAAACATTGCTTGAACTTATCCCGAACCGCAAAACAAAGATGAGAGTTTTTATTAATGTCGTTATCCGTGCATTAATGGCTATGATAGTCATTGAACTCCTTAAATCTCCCTCATACACGTGTTTATTACACAAAGTAGTTTTGTGTAATTTCTTAATGTCTATTATACACGAAAATGTTTTTAACCTAAGTCATACTAATTATCCAATTTCGTTCTATACATCTTCTTTAACAATCTTTAACTTCATCCTTTGTCCTCTTGAATCATATTAATACATCTTTCCTTGAAAACTTTGTCCACAAGGCTTATATCAAGTTAGCATTGCTATAAGTTGTACAAAATTTCTCATGAGGTGTCTAATTCATCCTTTGACCACTGCACTAAGACTTGAAGCACTAAGTTGTCATGCCTTAATACTAATCTTCTATCAACAACAGCTATAAGATACTTAGTTGTACCCTAAAGAGAAGCAGGGAATTAAGATTGAATTGTTAAAGTATTAGAAACATGTTTCTTCAGTTGAGAAATATAGGGAAACAAACCATATGGATTTTGGAATCCTTTGGTAATTCCTGTTAATAAGCTATTGTTCCCACATGTTTTGAAATTTTGAATGATCTAAAATAAGATTTTTAAAGCTTTTGCTTTGATCTTCATTTCACTGTAGTCTGATGTTATGGATATAAGTTGACATAGACCAAATCATTGACTAAAAAATCCCACTCTATTTTATGCTTATTTGCTAACTACTTTATACGATTTTGAGCTCTTTAGCTATGAGACTTAATCAATTGAATTAAGCTTCTTTATCTCTTAAAGACTGATCCATCATCGATTCCATTGAATCTCTTGCTAAGTAGGGTATATATACTGAAGAAGGAGACCTATATAATGCTTCAAAAGGAGAGCAGTTAAGTGTGATATGACATGTAGTATTGCACAATCATTTAGAAAGGGAAAAAATCTACTCCATTGTTGAGGATACTCTCCTACCATACATCTTAAGTAAGTGTCTACGATTTTATTTCATGCATTTAGAAAAATTTTCAAGGTAAACAGACGTGACATTAGTAACTGAGTGAGGATGTGATAAAGGCATGAAGTGAGAATATTTAAAGAATCTATCAATTAAAAAAATGAATGTATAATGATGAGATTTAAGTGGACTCTCAATGAAATTCATGTTTAATTCTATCCATGCTCGTCATGGAATTGGAAATGGTTAAAGATTTATAGGTGTAGATATTGTCTCATACTTCTTTTTCAGATGTACCTCACATTTTCTAATAAGTTCCCTCACTTAAGTTTATATTCTTTTCCAATAAAAATACAAGGCCAACCTTTTATAAGGAAAATTAAGTTCTAATTATCAATCTTCCCTTCTGCTATAATAGCTTCTCATTCCATGTGTTAGAAGAATTAGTTACTACTCCTTACTTAAGTTCATGAATCACTGTAGAAAGTGATTTATTAGTTTCCCAACTCTTTTTTTATATATTACAAGAGTGTTTTTTGAATTTGAGCCATTAGCTTTATGTATAGCTCTCCATTGCCAACTCTGGATAAACCATCAATTGTAGAATTATTCACGCTTTTCTTATATTTGATTTCAAAATAAAATTTTAAGTAATTTAGGTAGCCATGTCTATCTAAAGGGTATAGTAATGTTTTGCTCCAACAAATATTTCAACCTTTTATAGTTCGTTTGTACTACAAATTTTCTCTTATTCAAGTAGTGTGACTAATGTCTTCCAGCCATCACTACAAAATGCAATTCCTTTTCATATATGGATAGATGAAGGTATCTTCTTGATAAGGCCTTGCTAAGGTAAGCTAATGGATGTCCTTCTTGCATTAGTACTGCTCTCAAACCACTTCCATAAGCATTTGCTTAAATTACAAACAATTTATAAAAATTTGGTAAAGCTAGCATAAAAGCTAAGACTAGGGAATTTTTTAGTGCATTGAAAGTAATATTAGCTTCCTATTGTCATTTAAAGGCATTATTCTTCAACAATGCTATTAAAGGTCTACTTAATTGACCATATCCTTTAATGAATCTTCTATAATAGACTGTTAACCTTAGGGCTTGTTTAGTTCCACTTTGGTTTTTAGTTTTCGTTTCCTATTTTTTAAAACACAAAAATTGATAAAGTAAACACACTAATACAACATAGAAATCGAAAAGAAAACACAATACCCAATACAACAATTACAACAAAAAACCAAAACCTACAACCCATCTAAACATACCTTTAAAAACCTCTAAGCTGCTTCAAGTTAGTTAGAACATGCCATTTTGTAGCTACCTCAATCTTTTTTAGAACTATAGAAACTCCTTTTAATGATATTAAATGCCCCAAATATTCCATTTCTTGTGCTTCAGATGAACATTTAGATTTCTTAAGGAAAATTATTGGTCCTTTAATATTTGCAAAACTTGTTATAGATGACTTAAGTAAAGCTTTGAGGAAGGGTTATACACTATTATATCATTAAAAAAAATACTAACGAACTTATTAAAATATAGTTTTAAAATAGAGTCCATGAGGAATTAAAATGTAGTAAGAGCATTGGTTAAGTCAAAAGACATAATCAAGAATTCATAATGTCCTTCTTATGCTCTAAAGACAATTTTATAAATACCTCCTTTAAACATTTGAATTTAATGATACCCTCCCCTTGGATCTAGCTTGGAAAAGAAACTAGCTCCACCTAATTCATCAAAGATGTTAGTGCTAAATGGAACCTAAGAGGAGAGGGGGAGAATTAGGTTCTCTTAAAAAATTTTAACTCAGTTATACCTAATTGCAAAATTGCTCTAAAACTTATACAGAAGCTTAAAGTAATTTAATAAACAATATAAATAATAAGCAATAAAATAAACTTAAAAATAAAAAAGTAGGGTAAAAAGAATGCAAGACAAATTTATAATGGTTCAATGTCCAACTCCACACCTATGTTCATTCTTCAACATATTGTTTGGTATTTCACTATTTCAAATGTCTCTTGTATAACTTGTGGTCCCTTTTTTGTATGCTTTATGATAACTTTTTCAAGTTCTCAATTTCACAAAAATATTCCCGCAAAAATAAACTTGTAAAAAAAAATACTTGACTCACTTAAGTGTTTTCAGAGGCTTTTATAAACAACTTAGAATATGATGCAAATATACTAACTTTAGCAAAAGCCATGTAAAACTCAACTAAATTCATTAAACAACATTCTAAATGCTTTAATTCACTTATGTATGGTTTTTTTCTATACTTGGATGCCTTACACATTACCCAGTGCATCTATTTATAGTGAAAATTTGATCAATCAGTAGTTTATAATCGTTGGATATCATTTATTTCATTTTATCATTGGAAAAATAGTCATTTTATGCATTGCTCATGACTATTAATCGATCAAACTCACGCATTAGTTGATCTATCATTGGTCAATCGATACATGATGCTAGTCGATTAGTCTTCTAAAATTGTACACAATGGTCAACTAGTTAAACTTTTGGTTGATCAGTCAATCATCACTATTTTCCATAGATTGGTTTTTCGTATACTATAACACATTCAAACTATTTTAAATCAACCTAAGACAATTTTCAACGCTTTAAAGCACTTTCTTATCTTACACACACATCAAAAACTTCCATAAAAATGATTTTATGCAATAAGATGATTATTTTAAAATCATTTCCTATACATTTCCTCTTAATTATGCAATTTATATATGTAAATTAATCATGAATGTAATTATGCATGAATAGAGCCCTTAAAAATATTATAAGAAGATCAAGTAAGACTATATAAAAATTATGCAAACAAACCTATTCAAATTACTATCTTAATCTTCACACATAATTCTTTTCCACTTGTTCATCATATACTTCATTTAAGCTTTAAAACTTCAAAACTCATCTTATAAACGCTTCCTTAAACATACTGATCTTTTCAAAACCATAAACATAATAAATCGTTAGTAACCAAATGTTTTGTCATCATCAAAACTAGGTATAACTTCCCTTGGTCCAATAATCCCTTCCCTTTTAATAATGTCATAATCATATATATTATAAAATCATAAAATTAAAACAAACACAAAATACTCCCATCTTATACAATAAAAGCAACAACAAAAATCATATTTCAAACATAATATCACAATTAGGTATCTAAACTAACTTTAAAAACTGAACATTCATTATAAACACTCATTACATATCAAATTATCAAATTCTAATAACTTCCCTTAAATTAATCAAAATTTAGCAAGATCTCTCAACAAATTATACATACTCAAGTTTTATAATCTAAAAATTACAACCACCAAAAATTAATTAAAATTTTTTAAAATTTTTAAATTCATATATTACATCCATTTAGAATTTAAACTTGCCTTGGATAAATCATATATCACATTTAAACTCTTCCCCTTTTTATAATCATAAAAAATATAAAGATAAACACACAAACAAACAAAAATAATTAAGAAAACAATAAATATCATAATGAACTATCATCTATCAAACCTAGCTCTCTTTTAATTATGTAAAAAAATATCCTAATCCATTGGTTTAATGAAAATATCGACTAATTGATGCATTATATCTACAAAATCTAATTTAACATCCCCATTTTACATATGATCTCTAATAGAATTGCTATATACTATATCCTAAGATGTTGAATGGGATTTTTAGTTAGGCAAATTACACTTATATTATCACATCTAATAGGTGTCTATTTAAGTTCAATGTCATAATCCTTAAGTTATTGCTTAAGAAATAGAATTTGTGTATGATAATTATCTGTGGAAGCATATTCTACTTCTAGCATAGATAAAGTTACATAATTTTGTTTTTACTAGACATTGAAATTAATACATTTCCTAAAAGTTGACAAGCTTCTGATGTATTTTTCTTATCCAACAAACTACTTGCAGAATTTGCATCCAAGTACCCAACCAAATCAAGAAAAGTGTTCATAGGGTACTGAAGACCTAACTGTATTGTACCACATAAATATTTAAAGATGTGTTTCACGACTAATAAATGTGATTCTTTAGAGCATGCTTGAAACCTAACACATAAACATATACTAAATATTGTATTAGGATTACGAGTAATAAGATATAATAAACCTCCAATCATACTTCGATAATATTACCTTCCTTATTCTTATTTAATTTAGTGGATGTGTTTATTGGGGTACCTATAGGTTTGCTTTGGCCTATTTCAAAGTTCATAAGTAGTTTCTCAATATATTTAGCTTAATTTATAAAGATGCCTTCCTTTATTTTTTTTATTTGAAGCCTAAGTAAGAAGTTTAACTTACATATCATGCTCATCTTAGACTTTCTACTCATCCATTTTAAGAACTCTTTGTATAAACACTCATTAGTAGCACCAAATATAATATCTTTCACATATATTTAAATAATGAAAATATAATTATTGTCCTTTTTAATAATAAGGTTTCATTTACTTTTCCTTTAATAAAAATGCTTTTTAAGAGGAAGGCACTTGACTTATTATACTATACCCTAGGTGCTTGTTTTAAATATACAATGCCTTAGTTTAAAAACGTGATGGGATGCATCTTGACTTTCAAAAACATTTAAAATATGCAGTCTTAACATCCATTTTAAAAAGTGTAAAATTTATATAAGATGTAAATGCAAGAATCTAATTGCTTTTAGCCTAGCTATAAGTGCCAAAAGTTTCATTATAGTCTATAAATTCTTCTTAGTTATACTTTTTAACTACTAAACTAACCTTATTTCTTACTATATTACCTTGTTCTTCTAGCTTACAAACCCAATTTATACCTATAATTAGGTGATCTCTTGGTCTAAGTACTAAGATTCAATTTTTGTTTCTTTTAAGTTGGTTTAACTCTTCATTTATATTTAAAATCTAATGTTCATTAACTAATGTCTCTTTTACACTCTTAGGCTCAATTTTTGAAATAACTGCAAGATAATTTAAATCTCTAAAATGTGAGTGAGTAGTTGCCTCTTGTTGAACATTACCTAGTATTTGCTCCAAAAAAATGATCCTTCTTATTTTTCTAATCCTTAAGAAGCTCATTATCCTTCTTTTTTTTGACTTGGTTTAACATTTGACTCTTATGAAGTAGTTTGTCCATCCCCTTTTTTTTCTTCAATATATAAATTTTTCAAGTTTTTGAAACCTACATCATCATATTCAAGATCTCTTTTGCTTTTAAGAGGGTTAGTTTTATCAATTATTACATGCATGGATTCTTCAATGATAAGGTTTCATTTATTAAAAATTCTATAAACTTTACTAGTAAAAAAATATCCTAAAAAAATATCTTGATTGGTTTTAGATTTGAATATGCCTAAGTTATCCTTAGTATATAAAATAGCATTTGCATCCAAAAACTTTTAAATAACTAATCTTTAGTTTCTTACCATGCCAAAGTTCGAAAGGAAATTTATCTATTTTAGGATTAATGTATATCTTATTAACTATATTACATGCACATGTATCGACTTCAGTCCAAAATACTTAGGTAAATAATATTTATTTGTATAAGTCCTATGCCAGCCAAGAGGGGGTGAATAATGTGTTTAAAATTTTCTTACTTAAACTAAACAATCTAAACCATCTAATCAGATTTAAAGTATATGTAATCTTTAAACCAAATTTTAACTTATAATAATATGTTGTACTTATACAAATTAATCAATAATAAATAAATACAATTATATAAATATAAAGAGTGAAGGGAAAGAGAAGAACACCAAGATTTATAGAGGTTTACCTACCCCAAAGATAGATTACGTGCTCTCTCAAACTTTTTCTTAGAAATTTCACTAAAAACAATCTTACTTATGTTGAAGAGTAACCCTTACAATAATCTTTTTTACCAGGGTCAAAAGGAACCTCCACATTCTTGTTTATCAAGAGTGAAGAGGAATTTAATACAATCTTAATTTAAAAGGGTTAAGAAGAATCCAATGTTCTTATTTTCTAATAGGTGAAGAGTAAACCTCGCAATCTTCCTTTAAATGAGTGAAGAATAACTCTTTGCACACAACCAAAATTCTTAAACTTAAGCTCATAAAACAGCCCCTAAATTAAGCTATGATGAGCCATAACATAAGCTTATATAGCTCAACAAAACCTTGTCAAAAAAATAATGCAAAACAAAGGATTAAATGCAACAATTACAATGCTTATACCTTATGCATTCCTTAATGCTCATACAATGGTTATAAATAATCCAATTCACATTCAACAATTAATACAATTCAAATATTTGGTCATTGTGTTTAAGGCTACTTTTCCCTAGGTTAAACATAATGTGTTACACGAGTTTAGAGAAACATCATTAGCAAAAAGTAGCCTTAAACACAATGACCAAATAAAAAATCAAATCCCCAAATTAAGCAACTAATACCTACTTTAAATGATGTTTCTCTAAAACTCGTGTAATTTTGCACCCTTAAAAGACAAAGAAATAATATGACAAGTCTCTTAACACTTCAATAGATTATAAACAAGTTAATTGATGAAAAAAATGAAATTAACACATCAAACAATCAGATTAAACATATGAACATACAATCTATCAAAATCTGCAACATATATGACTAGTTTGAATATGAACATTTCTAATCCACTAAAATGTGTAAACTCAACACAACCAACCTACTATAAAATTAATTTAATAGTAAATAGTGGATTATAACAATAAAAAATAAACCAGAGTATGAAACAGATAGATTGAAACGAGAACAAACCAAGAACATGAAAAATTGTCAAAATATATGTTGTTAAGGTTCTAGCCCAAAAAACCAACGGTTATAGCCTTTTAAAATCACACAAACAAGTTAAACAAATTCTTAAAAGATGAAAAAAAAACACAACAACAGCAAATTAAAGCAATTTTTAAGTATAAAAATAGGATTTAAATGGCTAAATATAAGTTTGAATGTTTAAATATACAAAATTGAACAGTTCAGAGCAATCTGTATATTTGAAGCTTAAACTAACATTATAAGTACTTAAAAATAGAAATAAAAGCTCTAGTGCATTCTAGAAACCTTAAAAAAACTTTAAATGATGATTTTTAAAGCACAAAAATAGATTTACACACTCAAAATCGAAGATTACAAAAATAGAACAAAAACAGAGACAATTTGAGTGTGTATGCTTTTGTGAGTTTGAAACAAACGAAATAAATACTCAAAAATTCAAATGTATGGTCTATAAAGCTCAGAGAAACTCATAAATATCTAAACAATTTGACAATACAAATTTCAACAAAAATGGTTTTAAATCAAGAAAGAACAAAAGAGAGAAAGATGAATCAATGAAAAACATAATCTAGGCAGCTTTGAAGTTCTTAAGAATTTGAATTTGTAAATTTGTTTTGGGAGCATAAAGATTTGATAGAAGTGTTTAGAAATTATATTTATAGTTTTATGGAGTAAATGGAGCCATTAGTTAAGGGTTATGAATGTTAGAGCGGCAGAAAATGTGAGAGAACCGAAAGCTACCTATTCTAAAAAACTAGCCATTAAATATCCGCTTGGGTTTGTATGGGCATCAACAATGAAGTTAATAACACACATTAAGGTTCTTCAATAGGACTATAATGGTGGGTTTCATGATTATAATAGCTCTATAACAACCCATATTAATGACCACCATTGATAGAGTGAAAAATATTTACAAAACTTAACCAAATTGTGTCTAAATACTTCCAAACCTTTTTTTTAACATCAAACTTATATTAAAAAAAGCTTTACAAGATTTTAAAGATGATTTTAGACACCAAACTTATTAAATAAGTTTAAACATAAAGATATGTCTAGATGTTAACATGGAGTGGTTTGCTTACAATTTTATAGTTCACTTTTTTATCAATGTTTATGTTTACTTGTATATG